>NMRB01000339.1:265890-286338 GCA_002633025.1 Notospermus geniculatus | reverse complement strand
ACCCCTAGGTCAAATGACCTATGACACCCAATTTCGGTCCGATCTGATTCCTGGCTTGGCCACCAGGGGGGATAAACCGAAAACCTTTAAAGTGCAGTTTCGCCTTAACCGTTGATCGGATCATCACCAAATTTTTATGGTGGGTACAGCTTATGAGGATACACGACATATCACCCGGGTTTTTGATTTGACCTAATTTTCAAGGTCACAGAGGTCAAAGTTCGAAATTTCATTGTCGGGTGGCACGTTTCGTGGCTATTTGTCCTGGATTGTTCAAATTGGGTGTGATGATGTATCTAGGTACCCTGTATGTGTGTGGCGGATTTCGGTCCGATCGGACTTCAAGTACGGCCACCAGGTGGCTATCTTGGAAATTGAGCATTGGACCATAGCTCAATAACTATTGGGGCTAGAATGTTCTGAACTTGAACAAGTATGTATCTTTGTAGCCTTCATGTGTACAGCAAATTTCAGCGTGATCGGACTTCACAGACCGCTGCCAGGCAGCCATTTTGGAAAATGCAACTTTGACTTGTGTGACTGATAAATGTTGTTCAACTTGAAAACCCGTATGATATATCATGCATCTGCATTAGATGTACCTACAATAAAAATTTGGTGATGATACGTCGAATAATAAGTTAGTTATTGCACTTTTTGTCCATTTCAATTCAAATGGAGCCATCTATTGACTACTCAATGAACCACGACACACAGAGTACCAAGGTGGGGTCAGTCAGTACAGTGACCATGGTAACAGGTAGGCCTCAGCAATGACATTCAGTTCTAGCAGTATTCACCATGTTCACTGGTTGTGTGACTGTTATTAGGCCTCTGAGGCCTGTGCTGATTGCTGTGTCAGGGGGATCTGATGATGTTGCCTTTGTTTGGACAGGTAGGACTAGCCCTAGGCTTTGGGTTTTTGACACCTTCTTGGCCATGTTGGCCTAGGCCCTAGGCTTAGGTCATCAACTCATAGGCCTAGGCCTAATGTTGCAATCATGATCAGTCAAAGACTTTGATGGGCCCAATCCAGGCCTAGGGCCTACGCCCCCCCAATACTAGTGGTACCGGTACCGGTATTTTGATGGCAATGCAGTTCAAATGCCTAGGCCTACACTTGAACATGCAGGTCATCTGTTCTTCTGGGACATTAACCCTAACCAAGTTTCGGTCCGATTCGATTCTTAGCTTGGCTCCAGGTGGCCAAAAACAAGTCCTGCAACTTGGGAATGACTTGCCCCAGATGTTCGCTCATCCTCTCTCTGTCAGACTCATTACACTACGGTATGTCAAAGAGTGAGCACATGGTCCATGGACCATTTCATTTATTGAAATATCACCGTCATTATGGACTGCAGACGATCGACGAACACATAACAGGATGTCCATGGATGATTCGACACGCTAACTTATGTATGATGAGCTAAACGACAACACAGCTCTGGAAAAAAAATATTCGAACACATCTCGATGACGCATTCATTTTCATTAAAATGGGTCGAACTATCCGAAATTCTTTGCATGCTGGTGGATTATGTAGTTGGTTGATTTGCTCCAACTTCGCCAATAATTAGCTTTCTATGATGAAGAAACAATGGACTCGTTAGAAGGATCTTGCCAAAATTCAGAGTAAAAGGAAGTACATTAAAGTGCATACTGTGTAAACAGCTCTTCATTTACATCCCTTCTAATCAAATTTACATTCAGAGAGCAGCATTTAAAGGACCACTGTATTGCATCTTTCTGTCGACAGCCGGCGCCACCGGCACCATGCTCCAATACTGTAGTTAAGCCTTTCGCCCCAGTGTTGGAGAATGTATGATTACAGTCTCGGTCACCCAGCCGCTGGGGATCGAACAAGTTTGTGTAGCAGTACTGCGCGAGACTAGTTGCATGCGGTAGTTTACCAAGTCGTTAATAGAGGTCTCCCCCTTAACGCGGGTAGGTGTAACGCAGGATTGGGAAGCAATACTGTGGTCCTTTAATATAACATCTTACGGACTTCATGCTTATAATTAGGACTGAAATCCTGTTTTTACAAGGGAATAAGTACATGTATACTGGAATACAAGATGGTATAAAAGGGTGAATAGGATTTTTGTGGGACCTATTTAAAGGCAAATGAGTGGAAATATGGTCTAATAATTCTTTCCAGAGCTATACTCTTCGATGTATTTCAGGAAAGGCATGCTTCGAACCACAGCCGATTGGTCTATGGCCCCTCAACAAACTATTTGGAAGTGACGACATCAGTGGTTATGGTCATCATGCCAGAGGAAGTGACATCAGACCAGCAACCGGCCCAAACCAAATGGCCGACACAGCATACGAATTTTTCGGTCGGAAAACATCTTTTTTGAATATCACACGAACGCCAGTGTTAGACGTTGGAATGAAGGGACCATTCTCATACATGGCGTACATTTTTTCAGAGAAGTCATCAGGACTACTAATGGAATGGACAATGCCCATGCCCCTCCCAGATCTTTTTGGACTCTACTTTTGGATTTGGGAAGATACTCACTTCCTTGTTTATGTACCAGGTCCCGCCAGCAATGCACAAGCTAAACAGCAACTTACACTGAATACCTGGCATTTTGTTGCAGCACGTTATGACTATCACCGAGGAAAGCTAACAACAATGGTTGACTCCAATAGTAGGACTACGGATGTACTTGCAATTAATTCTATCACACACGTGCCGTTTGTTTACATTGGGGGGCGGCCTTTCTATAACCTGACGACTGAAAGCTGGTATAAGGGGAAAATGTCCTGTGTCGTGCTATTTAACCGAGCTTTGACCAATGATGAGATGGAAGATGGGCATAAATACTGCCTGAACTTCTGGTGGATGCAAAAGAAGACAGGAAGTTCAATTGAATGCATGTAGATGTACAGTACGTTGCACAGTTGACCTCCCTTCCGCGCCATGCACACCCACGTATTCCTAGGATGTGGCGCAGCGTCATGGAAGGCATGCAGTGAAGACGTAACGTCATTCACCCGACGTCATGCAACAGAGACGCGTGACGTACCCGTACCATCCGCGATGAACTGAAGGTTACCTTCCGCGCCACGTCCGAGGAAGGTACGCGGATTCTGGGAGGTCAATTGTGCAACATACTGTACATTGCCTGATTCCAAAAGAACTAGAACCCATATTTTAGAATGCTCCTCAACGTAAAGGAGTCCTCAAGACTTTTGTTCTCAACAGGAGAACAATAGCCTTGCAACTCGACGTCATGCAACAGGTCTCGTCCTTTAGGTCTCGTTCACACGGGCACGCGTAGGCGTTGCGTTGAGCGTAATGCACTAACGCCATGCGTTTACGCCAGCAGTAACGTGTGAACAGCTCATTGACCATGTTGACTCAAGCTAGATGTATTTTTACGCTATATGCATTACGCTCGACGCAATACGCCGTGCGCGTGCCCGTGTGAACGAGGCCTTATGTTGAGGAGCATTCTAAAATACGGGCCTAGACTAAAGGCCCGTTTCCACTATAGCGGATTCCGCGGCAGTTTCCATCGAGCGGTGCGGTTTTCACAGGGCTTTGGATAATCCTTCGATGGTTTAACAACACAATGGCCTATTGATTATCCCAATGCCTGTGAAAACCGCTCCGCTCCCCGCAAGACGCGGCGGAATCCGCTATACCATGTGTCCCAATAAATTATGTTGGTTACCATGGTTACATTTCTACGACCAAATTGGATCAAATGGTTAAAGTAGGGCCTAACATGTAACATGTAATAGACCTATCCATTTGCCCAGTTTGGTCATTCAAGCGCAAGGGCGTGGTTTAGGGTGTAGGCCAAGCCAAATCAGTCTGACTTCAGAGTGCCACTGGATCAATGCCTTTTTACACAAATGAACAGCGCACCTTCATGGTGTGTTGAAATTGATGGCGCTCAGGTTGAAGGACACCACAGGATGATGTAAGAGTTGGTATGAGGAACAAAATGCAATGAACCAGTATGCCACCTGTCATTTTACTTCTTTACCGAAGAATTCATTGGTTTGGCCTTACTTCATGTCACGGTCGTCGATCACCAGTCATTGCATCACAACCAGTATTTAGGCCTCCCCTTAACCCCTTCATCCTATTTGGTGGTATAAATGTAACCAACATAATTTATTGGGACACATGGTAGTGGAAACGGGCCTTAATAAACAAAGCTGGAAATAAGAAAGAGTTTGAGAATATTTGGAAGGCATCAAGATATCTGAGTTGCGCTCTCAGTCAAGGTTCCGAGTCCAATGCAGAGGCGAGCTTCTCAGAAGAAGCTTCAAGCAGAGGGCGTCCCTGAAAGTACCCCGTGACCATCATTTCCTCACCTATCCCTCTTTCAGAAAATGGTAATAAGCAAAAAGTCGATGTCATTTTTACAGGTCTAATATGTTATCTTCTTGTTATAATTTTATTAGGCATATAATTACCCTTGTCATAATATTTATAAACTTTCTTTCAGCCAAATTAAGCTCTACACCAATTACTTACACTCTGCTTGTGGTCAGGTTGAGCAACCATTGTCATATTTATTAAAACCTTTTTCTTTCAGCTAAATCAGTTTCTCCTTACATGATCCACTCTCTTATTTAGGTCCAGCAACCATCCGTGCGGCTTGGACACTATTCTTTCCTTAATAGACTATGGGCCGTATTCACGGACCGCACTTTAGCCTAAAGTATAGCTTAAGTTAGACTTTCTCTATGCTTGAAGCATTGCGAAAAGTCAGACTTTAATGAAAGTGCGACCCGTGCATACGGCCCTATATCACTCCAAAAGAGCGCAGCACCTGACGACGTCATGATCGCTGAAATAAGTGGAGGTTTTTCGAGTGACGTCACCGCGTTCAGAATGGGGCACGGGACGTCGTGACGCTGTAGGCCTAGCTAGCGACCCGTCAGGTGCTGCGCTCTATTGGAGTGATAGAGTCTATTGCCTACTCATCCTGTTTACACAGGAGTTAGTTCTACATTCGGGCTTCAGCTCAGTCTTTTCTAGAGTTTCAGATTGTAAAGTTCCACTTGAAAAAGACCCCGGTTGGGGTCGAAAATTTGTGAATTCTGGAGATTGACTTTTTGCTTATTACCGGTATCATTTTGTGTGTCAATTTTGTGCTATTCTTTATCTTGGGTTTCATTCAGAAAATGGCATATCATTCAAAAGAATGTCACATAATGCAGTATAATGCAGAGCATCTGGTGGACCTGTCCTATAGTAATGAAGCTAGAATCTAATGTTCATGAATAGCAGCAGTCAGCCGCGCGTATTGCCAAAAGATGGCAGCAAAGTTCTAGCGGACCAACACACAGGAAAATCCACTTGATTGGTGCTCGATCAAGAATGAATGGGTCCGCTGTATGCATTGAATTGGGCAGTAGTGACACCTATTGGTGAACTCACTGACAGCTCCTATTGGACAGTTCACACGGGCAACACCGGTTTCTGATGTTCTGGATCAAAATAACAATACATGTATAGGGCACAACATTGCACGACTACGCATTACAGTAGAACCTCTCTATTAAGGACACCTTCGGGACTGACAAATGCTGTCCTTAATTGAGAGTTGTCCTGATTACAGAGGTTGAAATGAATAGAAATGATCAGTTTGGGACTGAACATTGGTGTCCTGATTAGAGAGGTGTCCTCCTGGCAGAGGTGTCCATTAAGGGAGGTTCCACTCTATTTCTGGATGTGCAGTAATCAGCACTCAAAGGCTCAAAAATTGATAAACCGAGAGGTTATATTTTGATGAACAATCCTGCTTGTGAAATTACAACAACATGCATTTCCACACTACCAACCATTCATTTCATCTGTTTGTTTTTTTTTCATTTTCAGATCAACATTTCAAAATGAAAGCAAAAGGGATGGCGGTAACAGCAGCTCAGGTTTTGGATAAAAGGCCAAGAATCCTGTCTCTCCTGAAGTGTGCCATTGGGTGTATTCAGTATGGACCAAGATGTATAACAATAAGTTACTCGGCAACTTCGAAAATATGCAAATTGAGCAAAACCTTGTACGCACCAGGAGTGACTGACGTACCCATGATTAATTCTATCATCTACCAGAGACAGGGCCTTGGGGCTGAGGACTGTTGAAGCTACAGAAAAAAATCTTATGCATGGTTCCTGCAGCTTTTTGGTGAGTAAAATTAAGGCCTTTTTAAGGCCATTCCAGGAAAAATTTAAGGCCAAGTTGTCAGGAATTTTCAGGTAGGTTGTGCAGCCTGAACCTCAGCGCTGAGGGTGGGATTCCGACTTTCACGACTGGGTGGTTTTCAACTGATATGAATAAAAACGTCGCTAGGAAGGGGAAACGGCTTAATGAAAATTCAATACCGGTACTGAAGTTACATCAAATTTAAGGCCTTTTTATGGCCACTGAGGGAAAAAATTGTATATTTAAGGATTTTTAAGGCCTTAATTCTGAAAAACAAAAATTCCTGACTTTTAATGCTTTTTAAGGATCCGCGGAGCCCTGTTATGGACAGTTGTCCTGCAAACCATCATCGAATCTTATCAACTCTCGATCAGCTAAGAAGTGGTAGGCATAGGGGAAGGACAGATGAAATTATGGTCCACGTGCTCGACTTGGCTTTACAAAATAGGGTCTGGAGCTCGAACCACTGGACCGACAATCGGGATATTTTCGTGTCTTCTTTCTTCTAGAAAGATTCTTCATCCATTGCTACCAGCAGTTTTGGTTTGTGGGTAGGGGAAGTATGCTTCTGCAATTTTTTTTGGGGGGGGGCACCCTGTACAGTTTCCTGAAAAAGACTTGTGTTGTGCAAGAAAAAGGTGCCTGTCATCTCTCTTATACAGTCTTCACTGCGCAGAAATCCAAATTTCCGTCTCTCGTGTTGAAAGTCAGATTACATGTCACATGCCCTTTCGTTCCTTTTCTCCTCCATTAAGAAACTTTTAGCAAGAATAGCTTCATTATTCTTGGCAAATAAAACGAAGGGCAGTGTGCACGGATTTTGTAAAGGACATGTGCTGGTCAAATATCTTTGCCTATTTTTGGTATTTCTAATTTTGATGCGTTCAGAAATACTAAAGAAATCAATATGCATTCCCTTTGTGCACATTAAGTTTGCCATTTGAAATGCACATGAGCTGGGAATGTTGTAACGTTGTCATTGCATCATAACTACGACAACACCAAATAAACAAGTGCAATAGACAGACGTCATTTCATCATTAAGAAGTTAAGGTTATGAAATTATCATTTTAATGGAAGGATTCAAAAAGTGTGATGTAGGATCCGTATACGTGTATAGTACAAGGGCATTCAAGGTGCATATTAAGACACTGTAACTGCACAGCGTCTGGCATCCTCGCACCCAGCGTCTTCACTTAACCGGCTCCCCAACTCGCGCTTGGTTCAGACCCTAGTGGCGACATCTATGCCATTTCGCTGGGGAAAAAAGCAGCGGAGTACTGAACTCCACCGAATCCAGCCAATCACAGTGAAGCTTCTATCCCGTATCCCAAAATGGCATCTCTGAAAATTTCTCGATTCGCTGACAAACTCGCTGAGTTTCTGATTGTTCCTGAATTAACTTCGCGTCAACATGATTCTCAGGGATTATTTAGATAAAGAGGACGTACCAATGGGATCAGAACACGAAGGTATGGTCCAGTTCATGTGTTTGGGGCAGCTGTCATTCGACAGCATGCAGAAATTAATGGAATGAGATACAAATGCTATGAGCCAGGGCCCAGTTGTACAAAAGCATACTAGGCGTAGTATCATTCTATCTCCTAGTTGGCTTCTAACTTTGTATGCGTTTGTATACAAAGTTAGAAGCCAACTAGGAGATAGAATGATACTACGCCTAGTATGCTTTTGTGCAACCGGCCCCTGGTATCCGGTAACTCGTAACACCAGATCTATGTACTTACAGATGTTGTAGCACTAGGCGCTATATTTGTCTATACATCAAGTGGCATTCCCCCACTGCTTTGCATGGTTACTTGTGAATTACCGATTGGGACTTTCCCTCGTGTGTACTCGCCAATCGGTAATTCACCTCTTCCCCACCGAAACGGGGTGGATGTCCTCAGGGCATTGAGGGAAAGAGTACGCCCGTAAAGCCTAGGTCACACTGTGGCGACTTAGGCGGGCGAATCACCGCGAACTAAAACGAAATGGTCAATGGATCATGAACATACCTCTCTCTGTCATTGCAACATTATGTCCAAAGGTGTGAGCACATGGTCCATGGTCCATTTGATTCTAATTCGTGGGGATTCGCCCTCCAAAGTCGCCACAGTGTGACCTAGGCTTAAATGACCTGAGATTCTCAGGATGAGTGTCTCAGTAGCAGTCAGGAAACTAGAGGCCTGACGGCCTGGGAGCTTCGCTGGGGGTGAGTGAATATGGTCCAAGTAGTTGGCAAGAACATAGGGCCTACTACCATAGTACTGCAGTTGTGTAGTTGACTAACTACGCCTATAGACCTTTCAACAAATATGTTGGTGGCCTACTTAATATTCTCCCACATGATGTCATGACCATTCGTTCCATGATATAACACTACCGTACGAAACGCAATCCTCTCAATTATTTTGACTTAACATGCTCATGGCCACTTGACCAGCTAGTGTGCCAGTGGCATTGAAGGTAGGCCTACGGTACTAAACTTCTGGCACCATAAAGTGAGATAACTGTTAGATCACCATCTTTATTGGAAAGGTCTACTAGTATGAATGAACAATGAGAAGAGAGGCCCCTTAGTCTGAAAATAATGGTGTAATGGGTAATGGTATTTATTTGTAATTGTGTACCAGTAAGTTGGAAAGAATAAAGTCGAATCAATAAAATCATGATTTGCCACGTGATTGGCGTTACTGTCAGCACATCTTCCCTGAGCGTTGAGGCAAGAAAGCTCGGTGAATGCCTCAGTCATCTGTCATGTGGCTGCGAGTGTGAATCTACAAAAGAAGGAAGAAAATGTCATATGTCATAGCATGCATAGGCCTATAGCCATACGGTGGCATCTGGGGGTTTCCATCTGGGTATGGTAGGCCTGTGCATGCTGTACTCTGCTCTGTTTATAGTGTTAGTGTTCTGTACTAGGCATAGGCCTAGACTATGTAGGCCCTCTGCTGGCCTGCCTGCTCATATGAATCATATAGGCCTACATGGGTTATTAAATAACAAAAACATCATGCATCAATTGCTGGATCTGGATGCTGCATATGCAGCATGCCATGCTCAGTTGGCCAACTGTTAGGCCTACTACTGCTGATGATTTAGGCCTAGGGCAGGCCTTGCAGTCATCAGGAAGGCGACTCTGGTGGTGATGTGACTGTGCACACAACACATCATCATGCACACTAGCCTTCTACTGCACTGGCTGCGTCAGCCAGGCGTTGTGCGTGCTTGCAGTTTGAGTTTGACAATGACAGTGTAGGCCATCATATCAGTCACTATCAGGCTAAACTTTTTCAGGGTCTGAGACTTACTTGTTGAAGATAACGATCATGACTGCATTCTATGACATGTTCAGATTATGGATGATTTAGGCCTAGGCCTACACATTACAGCAGTCAGTCTGCTATTACATCGGCAATAATCATGATAAAATCATGAAAATAGGGCCTAACACCCAGAGTTTGGACACAGGCCAAAAGCTCAATTTAACAACACTCACCTCTCGTAGTCTCGCCGCTGTTTTGAATCCGGGGTATGTAGCAGTACTGCGCAACAAAGTGGCTGGCTGCGCGAGACTACACCTCCAGTTACAATGGTGCATCTTATAAAGGCGGAAGAAAAAGTAGTTCCACAATGCTGCNCATGAGGTGTACAATGCACCACAGTAAATGCTCCAAAGTGCAAAAAGTTGTAAAAGCAAGAGTCTCACCCCTTGACATGAAAGGCCTCTCTGTGAATTCAAATTTCCCGCCTACAGCAGTATATTAAAACAGGTAATTTTCTGATTGGCTGTTGACATGTCACATGGTTGATATTTCTTCCCACTGTGACAGTCAAACTTACTTGATAACTTGGCCCCAAAATGGTTATCTAAGTAAAAAGCATGCAATGAAATCAACAGAATATTGAACAAAAGACCCAATTTGAGCCTCTCATAGTGTCCATCATAGCTTATTTCTGCTCATTAGGCATGTTAGGTCAGACTAGCTGACCAGAAACATCGTAGGTACACACTCATCATGCTCATGGAGATCGTCTGCCTGCTGTTGGCGCGAAGCCAGATCAAGAAAATACATGTATCTCTTCGTAGAAATGACCAACACGGGCAAACTTTATGTCATTGGAAAGGAAATTTTATCAGGAATCCAACTAAACAGTTTTTGAGGCAATTTCTTTCCATCCCTGAGAAAAAAAACAAAAGTTCACGACGTTGTGAAAGTCCTGAAAGCTATCCTCAACTCAAGTCGATGAAGTGTTGTGTGGCTTGTACAATACGAGCGGAGGTGCCGAAGTGTAAATACAACACGCAATCGGTGGAAAACATGAGAATTGGAGCTATTTTGTCGGTTGAAAAGCTACGCGCGCGGAAAAACCGAAACACAGTTTCAGATCCCGTCAATCCCGTCAGAATGTTACGGGCGCGACTTCGTTAGCGCTGGCATAAATGTCAAAAGGCGTGATGAAAATTTCTTGCGCTCCATGTTACTTCTACGGGCGCTATCATTAACGCTGGTAAATGAGATTTGCGGGCGTGTTCGGGCGCCGGCGCGATCGCGCCCGCTTCCTGACTGCCACTGGTGTCTGGCTGTCAGTAGAGAGCGAGCACCTCGGGCCAACGATGGCAGCCACTTATAAGAAGCTACAGAAGGCAATGGTAGAATTAGCATGATACATGACTTTTTAGCCAATAGACGATGACACCACAGCCCACGAGCAAAAGCGACTGGAAATAAAATGAGGCTACTGTGGGCGGTTGGTGATCTAAGTGCCGTGGATCTTCATGGTGTTAGTAACAACTTCATTCGGAATATATGGTTATGTTCAGAAATTGCTGTGCTGTTTGGAACGAAATAAGCCTTGGTTAACAATCATAAAATCCCCGTTTTTTTGCGGTCACACCTGTGAATTGCCGGGCTTCACGAAACCCGTGTCTGAAAAACACGGGTTTTTGAAACACGGCAAACAACTCGCCGGCAAACTTGCAAAATGGCCAATCAGCATGACTGTATACATCAGGGCCCGGTTGCACAAAAGCGTACTAGGCGTAGTATCATTCTATCTCCTAGTTGGCTTCTAACTTTGTATGCGTTTGTATACGAAGAAAAGAAGCCAACTAGGAGATAGAATGATACTACATCTAGTATGCTTTTGTGCAACCGGGCCCTGGATTCAAAATCGACCAATCAGCATCGATACCAGGATTTCGGTATTCTCGTAACAAAAATAGTTGAGGTTGGTCTTATTATAGTCTCTATGCCGCGCAGTTTGCACATGCGCTGAGCGCCTCAGTCTAATGACGAAGTCGAATAGATTATAATGGAGGATATGGTTAGCATTGAGAACAACTTTAAATTGTCGTTCTCGTTGCTAAATCGTATCATCCCTTTTATCACCAAGCCACCATTGGTCCACAGTGAACTTAACATGTGTAACAGGGCGGATCCAGAATCACGGGAAAGAGGGGGCACAGCCGGGGGGGCACATCATGGAAAACCTCGGTCAAATTTTAACACCTTTTCAAAATTCCGAAATTTCCCGGGCAATTTTAAAGATTTTCCACAAAATAGAGGGGGCACGGGCCGGGTTTGCCCCCCTTGGATCCGCGCCTGTGTAATTCCATGATTTTAGCCGTGCTCACATTACCCTTTCAAAACGGTTTGAAACGCCCTCAATTCGAATTAAAACCCTTGATTCGAATTAAAGGACCTAGCTGTCACACTGAACTAAGTCTCAAAACGTCCTGCCCCCGTCCTAAAAAATCGTAAAATGGGCTAGAACGTGTAACCCTTGGCAAAATAACACCTCGATATTGTGGAGCACCCTTCCCCTCCATGAAGTTTGTAAAAAGACTGTAAAAAGTTGCCACTACGTCCACTCCGTTCGCAGACAGGTTGAGTCCGTTCGGCAAAATTTTCAAGAACGCGTACTGAGAACTACTTCAGTGTGATGGGCCCTTAACCTTTCACACTAACATCGTTTCAAAGCGGTTAACTCAATCCATTTTGCAAAGTGAATTCAGTGAAATGGTTTGAGTCGAACCGATTTGGAAGTCATGTCTGAACAGCTCAATCTGGATCAAGTCGAAATGGATTGAGTTCGCACATGCGCAGTCTAATTTCTTTCCAACCACCACCGCCAACATGATTTGCCCACTTGACACTAGCGGCGAAATATCGTGCCTCATTTCACCACTAGCGTAGGTGGAAGGCTGCCATTTTGAATTTTGCCGGCGCGCAAGTAGAAATAGTTCGGTCGGCCTAATCACACAATTCTTTCTAATTAGTATTCAGTTCATTTCTAATACCACTATGTTATCAACACGAAGTCCTTTTAGTCTGAAAATATTCGCCTTGAACCCAACAGTCACCACTTTTCAACATCATCTATCATCTAGCATAGATGCCACTGGGTTGGCGGTGACACGGCTGGCCTGTTCACGATGGTTAAAAACCTTTACCAAAATGTAGTAATCTGCACTACTTTCAAGATGGAAACCTAGCACCTGCGCTAGTGGTGTTTAGATAACGCCATCTATAGTGTCAACTGTGCATGATTTGGGGCCTCCATGTTGGATGACCTTGATCGTCAGCAGTACCATAGTGAACTAGAACTGAGAATTCACTGAAAGTGAATTCATGACCACACCACAAATGTTTTGGCCAGAAGCTGGTTTGTTATGTTGCCATAAGATGGCGGTGTTCGAATGCTAGTACGATGAACTTAACTACCGAACGATCGATCAGGATGTAGGCCTACACAGGCATGACGTCATGCCATGCACATGAGTCATGATGCATAGATCTCGTGTACCACGCACGGTTCTATTTACAGACTCCGATTCTATTTATAGACTACGGCGATCCCGATTTATTTAGCTGAAAAGTTCATTATCGCAGCCAAAATTGAATGAAAGTGCACAGGAATATTTTCATCGTGTGAGAACAATTAGATCTTTAGACTGAGCAAGTCAGATTTGACGTGCATGCCCTAGTTTGACCGAAAACGTGGAGGAAAGGAACGTGGTAGAGAAAAATTTTGCATCCTGCAAAAACAATACTGACCACACCGAGTGGTGGTGTGGGTCATAAATAATACTACTGATAGACGGCGCTTGTGCTCCAAACGGTTTGGTCAGTAATGTGAACGCGTGATTTGGAAACGGTTTGAACTCAAAGGGAATTCCCAATGTCGGACTGGGGAATTCGTTTCGAAAGTGAATTAGGTGTGAACGCAGCTTATATTGGCAACTGACTGACCCTGGAACAAACCCCAGCTGTGCTTTGGATCAAAGGACAGGAAATCCACTTACTACGCAGCACAACCAAATGCAGAGACCAGAGAGCCAGTAGCAACACTTATATTCCCAGGCGTGTGATGCTCCTCAGTCCTTGTCATCAATCACACAATCCCATCACTTGCTTCATTAACCTGTGGTCATCCAGTTACTCAANAATAACATAGCTGGAAATAAGAAAGAGTTTGAGAATGTTTGGAAGATCAAGATATCTGAGTTGCGCTCTCAGTCAAGGTTCCGAGCGAGCTTCTCAGGAGAAGCTTCAAGCAGAGGGCGTCCCTGAAAGTACCCCTTGACCACATCATTTCCTCACCTATACCTCATTCAGAAAATGGCATCATTCAAAAGAATGTCACATAATGCAGTATAATGCAGAGCATCTGGTGGAGCTGTCCTATAGTAATGAAGCTAGAATCTAATGTTCATGAATAGCAGCGGTCAGCCGCACGTATTGCCAAAAGATGGCAGCAAAGTTCTACCAGACCAACGCACAGGAAAATCCACTTGATTGGTGCTCGATCAAGAATGAATGGGTCCGCTATATGCATTGAATTGGGCGGTAGTGACACCTATTGGTGAACTCACTGACAGCTCCTATTGGACAGTTCACACGGGCAACACCGGTTTCTGACGTTCTGGATCAAAATAACAATACATGTATAGGGCACAACATTGCACGACTACGCATTACATTTGTATTTCTGGATGTGCAGTGATCAGCACTCAAAGGCTCAAAAATTGATAAACCGAGAGGTATTTTGATAAATAAACCTGCTTGTGAAATTACAACAACATGCATTTCCACACTACCAACCATTCATTTCATTTGTTTGTTTTTTTCATTTTCAGATCAACCTTTCAAAATGAAAGCAAAAGGGATGGCGGTAGCAGCAGCTCAGGTTTTGGACAAAAGGCCAAGAATCCTGTCTCTCCTGAAGTGTGCCATTGGGTGTATTCAGTATGGACCAAGATGTATAACAATAAGTTACTCGGCAACTTGGAAAATATGCAAATTGAGCAAAACCTTGTATGCACCAGGAGTGACTGACGTACCCCTGATTGATTCTATGATCTACCAGAGACAGGGCCTAGGGGCTGAGGACTGTTGAAGCTACAGAAAAAAATTATAATGGGCAGTTGTCCTGCAGACCATCATCGAATCTGATCGACTCTCAGCTATAGGCCACGGTTATTATATTCTTTGGTTTACGGGCACAAAGATTTTGAGCCCAGGTACGGAGGACGGAATAAAAATTAAAAAAAAACTTTGGTTCAGTTCAGTTTTTTTCATTTTCACCTTTTGAATGACAAGTAAGACAACTCGGAGGAAATAAAAAACCGAAAAATTCTTGACAAATGCCTCTTTTCTGCTTCTTTCCGTCCTCGCTGCCAGGAAATAGGCGTACGTCAGTTGGTTTTATTTATTTTAGCAGTCGTGACAGCCGAAATCAAGGTCGGCGGGAATAAAAACAACTCCATTTATTTGTTTTTTTCTTAGAAGACTTCATTTGAAGTTCGGAGGCAATAAAAGAAACTGATTTTCCCAATTTTATTATTTTTTTCGGAATGGCATTTTGCCACGTCGGCGGGCCCGTAAACCAAAGAATAAAAAAAGTGTGGCCTAAGAAGTGGTAGGCGTAGGGGAAGGGCAGATGAAATGGTCCACGTGCTCGACTTGGCTTTACAAAATAGGGTCTGGAGCTCGAACCACTGGACCGAATCGGGATATCTTGGTGTCTTCTTTCTTCTAGAAAGATTCTCCATCCATTGCTACCAGCAGTTTTGGTTTGTGGGTAGGGGAAGTATGCTTCTGTGGGTTTTTTTTTGGGGGGGGGGTACCCTGTACAGTTTCCTCAAAAAGACTTGTGTTGTGCAAGAAAAAGGTGCCTGTCATCTCTCTTATACAGTCTTCACTGCGCAGAAATCCAACAAACCAGTTTGTTTACAAACAGTGTCGGCAAACTAGTTTTATTCCTTCGTGAAGGTGGCAGCACCAGTAGCACCCCGTGATCGTTAGACTGGTGCCCGGTCCAATGCAACTCACTCACGATATTCATGTCAGTCTACCTGTGACGTTTAGACATATTGCAACATTCAGTGCGATAAGTTGCAGAAGTTCGCAACAAGTTGCAGGAATTTTGGCGAGAATCCTTTGTTCGGCAGCCATTTTGGCTTTAGTAGACGTCACATGATTTTTTGCTGTATTCTCACTGACCAGTGACGTGCAACTTGTTGCAACTTCACCAGAAAATAGGATCTGGATCCAAAATTTGCAACAAGTTGCAGTAGTTAGTTGCAACAAGTTGCATGCCCGTTTACACATGCAACTTTGATGAAATTTTTGGTCTCATCAGGTTTATGCAACAAGTTGCATGAAGTTGCATATGAAAAGTTGCATGTGTAAACGGGCCTTAAGACACTGTATGCACAGTGTCTGGCTGTCAGAAGAGAGCGAGCACCTCGGGCCAACGATGGCAAATGCAGCCACTTATAAGAAGTTACAGAAGGCAATGGTGGAATTAGCATGATACATGACATTTTAGCCAATAGACGATGACACCACAGCCCACGAGCGAAAGCGACTTGAAATAAAAGGAGGCTACTTTGGGGCGGTTGGTGATCTAGGTGCCAGTGGGTCTTCATGGTGTTAGTACCAACTTCATTCAGAATAATGGTTATGTTCAGAAATTGCTGTGGAATGAAATAAGCCTTGGTCACACTCATAAAATCCCCGTTTTTTGCAGTCACACCTGTGAATTGCCGGGCTTCACGAACCCCGTGTCTGAAAAACACGGATTTTTGAAACACGGCAAACTCGCCGGCAAACTTGCAAAATGGCCAATCAGCATGGCTGTATACATGGATTCAAAATCGACCAATCAGCATCGATACCAGGATTTCGGTATTCTCGTAACAAAAATTGTTGAGGTTGGTCTCAGTCTCTGTAATGCTGCGCAGTTCGTGCATGCATATTACAGAGACTGAGTGCCTCAGTCTAATGACGAAGTCGAATAGATTATCATGGAGGATATGGTTAGCATTGAGAACAACTTTAAATTGTCGTTCTCGTTGCTAAATCTTATCATCCCTTTTATCACCAAACCACCATTGGTCCACAATGAACTTAACATGCCAAAGTTACAATGTGTAATTCCATGATTTTAGCCGTCTCACATTATCCTTTCAAAACAGTTTGAAACGCCATCAATTCGAATTAAAACCCTTGATTCAAATTACCTTTCATACTAACATCGTTTCAAAGCGGTTTACTCAATCCATTTTGCAAAGTGAATTCAGTGAAACGGTGTGAGTCGAACCGATTTGGAAGTCATGTCTGAACAGCTCAATCTGGATCGAGTCGAAACGGATTAATTTCTAACAGTTTCTAACAGTTCTAACGGATTAACAGTTTAATTTCTTTCCAACCACGAGCATCAACAAGATTTCGGGCCACCATATGGGAGACTTTGCTACCGCTAGAGGCCGCCTGTTAGCGGTCCTAGAGCGTCACGGAATTCGACGTCAAAGACGTAAACTATCGTGTCCATGTCATTATGGATGACGCCATAGCGTGCACACTCTTCGCTGTGACGTCAAATTTTGTGACGTTCTATAGGACCGCTAACTGGTGGCGGCCTCTAACGGCATGAAAGTCCCCCATTGGATGACCTTGATCTTCAGGAGTACCATAGTACAATAGTCTATCCTATACTGTAAAATGTGAAATTTTCGCGACGCTAAAAGTTGGCGAATGGCGGTATCATTTTTGAAAACCGCGAAGACCAATTTGTGCGTTTACCCTCATCATTCAATGGAAAATGCATTAGGGTTTGTATTTTCGCGCTGTTTAAGTTCGCGTTTCGGCCCATGACCGTGAAAATAAAATGCACGCGAAAATTTCACAGTTTACACTACTACTGATAGACGGCGCTTGTGCTCCAAACGGTTTGGGCAGCAATGCAAACACGTGATTTGGAAACGGTTTGAACTCAAAGGGAATTCCCAATGTCGGACTGGGGAATTCGCTTCGAAAGTGAATTAGGTGTGAACGCGGCTTATGTTGGCAACTGACTGACCCTGGAACAAACCCCAGCTGTGCTTTGGATCAAAGGACAGGAAATCCACTTACTACGCAGCACAACCAAATGCAGAGACCAGAGAGCCAGTAGCAACACTTACTATTCCCAGGCGTGTGATGCTCCTCAGTCCTTGTCATCAATCACACAATCCCATCACTTGCTTCATTAACCTGTGGTCATCCAGTTACTCAATCTAAATAATATTGATCCCATAGCAGGACAACAGCCAGTTTACAAAGAATACAATGAATGCGCCGCATTTACAGTACGTTGCACAATTGACCCATTATCCGCGTACCTTCCTCGGACGTGGCACGGAAGGTATCCTTTAGTTCATCACGTATGGTACGCATGGTACGGGTACGTCACGTGTCTCTGTTGCGTGACGTCGGGTGAATGACGTTACGTCTTCACTGCATGCCTTCCATGATGCTGCGCCACGTCCTTGGAAGATATGAGGATGGTACGTGAATGACGCTGCATGTGGTACGTGGGTGGTGCGCGGCGCGGAAGGGAGGTCAATTGTGCAACGTACTGTAAATTGCGGTTTGATGGCACATAGAGTGTGAACACAACATTTTGATGCGCAAGATCTACAGGGTGTCCAAAAAAACTGCCCTAATGGCACACCAGACAGTAAGTTTGTCCACACTAAGAGGACGTTGCCCATGCTATTTCTCCTAGTATCCAACTATGAAATCGACCCACCAAGTTAAAATGGTGCCAGTTTCGGCTAGACGGGATAAATTTTGCCTTCGTGTCCGTGACGAGATAGCCGGGAGGGCATTGATTGAACACATCACAAATTACAAAGATAATTTCTAAACTAGCAGGTATTTCTGAAAAAAATTGACACGGTTAAAATCTCTAGTTGCAAGGAATCTCTAGACAAAATATCGAAGAAAAATCTGAGCATTAAAAAATGCGGTCTAATCAAAATTAGTCAGGTTTTTGGGACACCCTGTGTATCATGGGGAGATTTTCATGTCTCAAAAGCACGAGCCACACTGACAAAGTAAAATCTCTTAGAATTTGGACACATGACATTATCTCCAGACGAAACAGATTCACGGATTCTCCAGGTAGGATGGAAAGTAACGATTTGAGCAGGAATCAGTACCCAGGGCCTTGCTCTCATACTCCAGTCAGGTGTGAAAGGAAAGAATGTCCCCAGGAAAAACAGACCCAGGACAACAAATTCTATTGTTACATTTTTATCTCTGGTGATTGGTTTCTATAGCCATGCACCTTAATCCGCCATTGAACAATAGAAGCGGACACTTTTTACAGGGGGACATTATTTACTGTTACACCGGCAGTAACGTATCGAATCAAAGCAAAATCACAGTAGATTTCCTTATTGCTTTTCCTCAACATGACAACTCTCCCTCCAATTATTTCTAAAGTAAAACCCGCGATAGTGTCAACCTGATGAATGCGATGAATCATTTTTATCGACCATTTTCTGAAAAAAAATGCAATTATACCACAGCTGCTTCTGTCATACTCTTATTGAGTGCTTGATCATAGCATTACAGGTCTACTAAAATCGTGTTAACTGCGGCTGTTATGAGCCGTGAATTTTCCAATAAGTAACAACCGGACGACAGCTTTTGAAAGCCTTGCAATTCCAGCAAGTCGAGTGTCTGAGAATAAATGATGACGATGTTTAGCACTTATGGAGTGCTCTTTTTCGACACAGGACAGAGTCAAAGGCACTTTACTCCATCCACTGTGGAGAGTTTGATGCAGAAAAGACGTATATGCCGGAAAGAGGAGTGCATGATCATTATTCTCTGTTAGGCAGGGTCAGGCACAGGTTTTGTCAAGGGGAAAACTTGGAAAACCTTCGCTTTTGACTAGACTGCCTCGCCCTGAACTCGTTAACCATGGATTTAATGCGGATGTCAGGTCACGCTGCGATTGCCTGCACTACGACGGAACAGTCGGCATCAGGTGTCGCAAGCATGGTCAGGTCACAAAAACTAATGAAATGGCCAGGGCCATTGTGCTCACCTCTGTGATAAGTCTCCATGGTTAAGTGAGAAACTGTGACTCTCATGGTCAATGTTGAGGATCAGTACAGATAAGATAAAGCTGAACACACCAAGAAGTATTTTATGATCTGATCAGTATGATCAGTCAATGACATAAACTCAGGTGATGGCACCCAGAAGGAGTACAATTTCTGAATACAATGAATACAAGTGNCTTCGATTATCGAAGATGCTGCGCTACAACGGAACAGTCGGCATCAGGTGTCGCAAGCATGGTCAGGTCACAACTAAAAATGTGTACGATTGTCGTGAACAGGCAGCATCTGTGCGCAGGGAATCGTAACTGTTAGTCCAGTAAATCTAGGAATTAACCGGGAACAAATTGCAACAGAAGGTTTTTTTGCTTTAAATGTTTTATTAGGTCACCTTGGACATCATATCCAAAATCCCCCAAAATCGCACGGCGGGAACCCACTTAATTTGCATATTCAATTTTGTGAACTGGCTTCAACGTTGGATGCCGATGGGCGCAACAACTGAGCTTTGTACAGGAGAGTGGGACCCGATGTACAGCTAACTTTGTAACGGTTGGATTTACACCCCATAAATGTATTACCAACACATAGAAACATGGTACCTCGTAATCAACTAAGCCTATTCTTTGAACGTTTTAAGCGGCTACCTAATCGAAATTGACATTTTATGCATTCTGACCCATTTTTGTGTTAATTTATATAAAAAGCATCATATCTTAGTACATAACGACTAAAAACAATTGAGAATGTGTTTGTCTGGTTCCGAGGCACCGTATTTCTATCTGTTGGTAATACATTTATGGGGTGTAAATCCAACCGTTACAAAGTTAGCTGTACATCGGGTCCCACTCTCCTGTACAAAGCTCAG
>NMRB01000339.1:242519-263537 GCA_002633025.1 Notospermus geniculatus | reverse complement strand
CCAAGGGATCAAAATTATTTTGGAAAAAAATTTCACCAATTTTCATACTCAAATGAAGCTAATACCAAGAGGAACTGAATCAAATAGTTTTTGACTGTTGAAACCCTGCAAAATGGCCAGTCAAAAGTTGGGGGCTCAAAAATCGCCGATTTTCATGTAAATTCAGCCATGGAAGGGTTAATTTTTGACCAAATCAGATCATTCAACCTGTGTTATTCCATTATAATAGAAAGGAAGCATATAAAATGAGTTTTCGTAACCTTTGGGGGGTGTGTTAACAGAAAGAGGTGGGGCTATAATTGTACCATGCACAGGGGCTATAATTGTACCATACGGGTCTTTTTTGGAAATGGCAAACCTCTGGGTAGTTCAGTTCAGTAATCAAAATCTGAGGAATGCCATCAATAGGTAACTTCCCCAAGCTACTTCTGTCACAGTATCAGCTAATAGAATGGCAAATTGATGAAGTTATACTAATTCTAGTAAACCACGTCTTGGGGTTTCAAAGGTGACCCTTTCGTTCAGATGTCTTCAAGCCCACACCACCACCAGGTTCTTTGATAAACTTAGGAAATTTCTTCTGCCTGAGGTCTCTGAGAAGTGTATCTTGAATATTATAGATCATTGGATTAGGCAGTATACATCTCCTTGCAATGCTGGCCATGTTTCCACTCAGGGGCTATAATTGTACCGGGGCTAGAATTGTACCACTTTACCTTATACACCTCTGACGCAACTAATCCATGGATCATGTTTTTTCTCTGCTGTTTTTCTGGCATTTACAGCAAATCATAGTTCGGTGCTCATGATTGCCACAGTTGGAGGAGAGAAATCATCCAAATACCACTTATTGGCTTGAGGTATCCAAGATACTGAACTAATGACTATTTATCACGCAAACATGGCAAAGGGAAGGGGTATTTTTTACTCAAATCGCAGAACAGAATGCCATTCATCTTCTGCACATTTACATGTTAAAGGTGCTCTAGTTCGAATTCTAAACATTACCGTGTGCCACCTATTGTCAACTTCTAGTACTAACAAATCAGATAAAATCGAATTAAATCTCGCCTTTCACAACTTTTTGTTTGTTTTTGAGCGTAAAATCATAAATACATTTCAGTTACAAGAATATTTACCAAGATAGATATAAAAATAGATAACACTAATGTTTTGGTATACACGGTGCTGCCACCTGTCCGAGGAAAAATAACTATTATAAACAACCATATAAATAAACAAACCGTAACGTTTACAATTCGAACTAGAGCACCTTTAAGGTAGTAATTCAATAGAGGTAGGCCTAAATATTCTATTACAGCTAATAATATTCAGAACAAAATGACTTCAAGCAAATGCCATGACAAGAAAATTACCACTCTGTGGATCCAATGGCATTCACCAGATATGATGGTAACTCTCTTTTAGTTACTTTACATTCATTTCTCTAAGACCAGTGCATTATATCCTTATGCACCGCCCTCCGCTTTAATATGAATGAGGTCATAGGGCCTACTTTTAGTCCATTCAGGTTGATTGGTTCACACTCTCCATTGACCTGCTCTTGGAACTGTGTGGTCAAAATGGTCAAAATAGAAAAGCCACAAGCCACGCCCCGTATACTACAAATTCTAAAGTCACCCCACCATGCGTGATCAATAAATCTAACAAAAGATGAATCAGTTCAGTCTAACTCAGTGTAACAGACCTGGTGACCTTCTCGGCATCGGTGCACACAAGGACACAATACCCTGCCAATTGGCCAACCATATTCAACTGAAGGTAATAAGGGGTTGGACTTGACGTGAGGCCTGCATATCTGGCACTGGTCTTAGAAAAACGAATTTAAAGTATTTTGGAGCATACAGACTTATAGCATAAGAGCCGTTTAGACGACAGGCAAAAATCCACATGGGATCCAATCGAATCAGAATGTGGTTCAACTCTTGCGTGTAAACGCTACTCCAATGTGGTCAAATGAGGACTTAAAGTGGACCACCGATTTTGCTGGTTCCGAACCTGCACGACCGCATTGCACCACATACGACCAGACTAAAATTGTTCGTATTAAGACCCGAATCCGGATTCATCCTACCTGCGCGCATGCGGTGGTTTTTCTACCTCCACTGACCGCTCTTGCTGTGGAGAGTTCCACGACGGTAATTTGAATCGGAATGTGACAGATTTACGTGCATGTGTAACGCTGCCCAAAAACTTGGAACACATCCAATGTGGGTCGATCGGATCGATTCCAAATGTTTTCTTTGTTTGTCGTCTAAACGGCCCTATAGACAGACAGCAAGAACTAGATTACCACTTCTTTTTATTCTCATAAAATCCAGTGAATCAGTGAATACAACAGAAAAATATGAAACAAAGGTTCAGCAGTCATCAGTCACCACGTGGTCGTGGAATAGAAAAGCAACGAACAGTTGAGGCGGTGACAGACTGGCGCGGAAGCAAAGCGTTTGGAAAGCGTTCAAGCAATCAAGGAGGCGGTAACACGGACCGAAACAGTACCGAAGAATCTGATTGGCGGAGCCTGCATGACGCTCCGCGAACGCGCCAGTGAGGCGATGACGAGGCGATGATGAGGTGTATGGCTATTACCTCCATTAGGTCTGGGGTTGTGACAGCAGAGGTAAGCTAGCAACAGCCCAAAAAAGACCCAAACACAGATTCATCATAAAAGTACAAAAAAGGTCAAATGCAATAGCTGACCAACAAGTTAATAAACATCAAAGTTATCCATTTTTATTTGCCACTTACAGGCAGATAATATCACAGACAGCGCTAACTGCCCTTCCCCCAGCCACAGCTTTGATATGGCATGTATGGAGGCAAAAAATTTGGTTCAGATGATGAGCATGGTGAGGAATGATCTATTCGCCAGCAGCAAAATGGCTCTGACCGAGATCACGCTGCTTCGCGGTTGTCACGCAAATCATGATTTTATCGTACCGGTACGCTAAATCACTGGACTAAAAAGGCCCATTCTTTTATAAACGCAGCAGTTTTGGGTGAAAAGTAGTTATGCAACAACTTGTTCACCCTGAAATAGTATCCTGTTCAGATAATGGTTTGGCTGTACATGGCTTTTGTAATCAAATACTGTTTTCAAAATCATGACTTTCATCCTTCTGATATTATGTGTCACTAAGCGACAGATAAGACTATTATTAGTGGCCTTATCCATTGCACAGTTATCAAGTTTCCACACCAATACATGGTGAGAGAAAACAGATCTATTCTCCTGTTCAGAGAGGAGGCTTCAAAAAATATCCATACACAAGAGGCCCATGGGCCTTGCGCTCAGCTGACTTTGTAATAGTTGTTTGGAGTGGTGACTGTAGTGGGCAATTGTTTCCAAGCTGGAGAAGACATTGTGTGTAAATTTGTTGTTTATTGAGGCTGGAGGATTACAAGAGAATGATGCTTCTTATCAGGTAACTGTTAACCAGAATTAACACTGAAAATGTGCAACACTCAGTGACATTACACCAGACTCAACACTGGAAACGTGCATCACTCAGAGGTGTTACACCAGAATTAACAATGAAAATGTGCCACACTCAGAGATATTACACTGAGAATTAACACTGGAAATGTGCAAGACTCACAGATGTTTCACCAGAATCAGCAATTTGCAACCATAGGAGCTTGTAGGCCTACCGATGACATGTTGGCATATTATACAACAAAAATAGCCACGCTGTTGCGGGCATAACCCCTCGGCCTCTGTCATCTTGAAATGTAGGTCTAATCAAAAACCCGTCTGATATGTTGTGTACCCTGGCTGGATACACCCACCATAAAAGTTTCATGAAGTTTCGATGACTAGTTTAGGAGTAATCGCCAATTTTGTCATTTAAGTATGTGCCCCCTGGTGGCCAAAGTAGGAATCAGATCCGGTCGATTTTCAATAGCGAGAAGCGTCATGTCATGAGGTATCGACGTACAAAATGTGAGACGAAAATTCCAAAGCATTCTCAAGTTAGAGCGTTCACGTTGTTGACCAATCAGATTTTAGCTTTTAACCTCTGCAACGTTCAGGGATGTCAACCGATTTTAGCCAAAAGTCGGACAACACTTCTGGGGGGAGTGCGAGGGGGGTGCCCCCCCTCGCGTGAGAAACTTTTGTCATTTGGGAACGCCAGAGAGGCTTTTTCCAGACATTTCAGGCGTCAAGATCCAAAGCTCCGACATGGCCAGTTTGGTTCCCAAAGCCGCCGGTAGGGCTAGCCATATATGGCGAGATAACCTAACGGAGTTTCGGAACTGTATTGCGCCAGGAAGGAAACAGCCAATCAAGTATCTCCCACTTTTCCCGCCACATATACGATGCCGTTCCAAATTTGGGCATGCTACTACGGTTCATTCACTGCGTCAGCAAAGTGTGTGGCGGGCTTATACGTGATTGGCCACCAGATTCCCATTGACTGGGCTGTATGTCTGCTCTGCGTTGTTAGGATGGCGGCGAGGGCGATCGGCAAAGATTCTGCGGGGTCCGGNGGGTTTTGGATTTGACCTACATTTCAAGGTCACAGAGGTCAAAAGCTACATGAGGAATATATTGCCTTAGAGAAAGTCGAAAACTCAACCCCACAATGTACAGGAAAAATGTACAGAGCTTGGGGTTGAGATTTCATCAGCCAAGGTAAAATTTGTTATTGAACGAGCAGGATCAGTGCTAGAAATCTAGCATTGGCCCTGCGTGTTGAATAACAAATTGTACCTTGGCTGATAAAATCTCAACCCCAAGTCCTGTACATTTTTCCTGTACATTGTGGGGTTGAGTTTTCGACTTTCTCTAAGGCAATATATTCCTCATGCAGCTTTTGACCTCTGTGACCTTGAAATGTAGGTCAAATCCAAAACCCGTCTGATATGTTGTGTACCCTGACTGGATACACCCACCATAAAAATTTCATGAAGTTTCGATGACTAGTTTAGGAGTAATCGCAAATTTTGTCATTTCACTATGTGCCCCCTGGTGGCCAAAGTAGGAATCAGATCCGGTCGATTTTCAATAGCGAGAAGCGTCATGTCATCAGGTATCAACATACAAAATGTGAGACGAAAATTCCAAAGCATTCTCAAGTTAGAGCGTTCACGTCGTTGACCAATCAGATTTCAGCTTTTGACCTCTGCGACCTTGAAATGTAGGTCGAATCAAGAACCCATCTGATATGTTGTGTACCCTGACTGGATACACCCACCATAAAAATTTCATGAAGTTTCGATGACTAGTTTAGGAGTAATCGCAAATTTTGTCATTTCACTATGTGCCCCCTGGTGGCCAAAGTAGGAATCAGATCCGGCCGATTTTCAATAGCGAGAAGCGTCATGTCATGAGGCAACACCATACAAAAGTTGAGATGAAAATTCCGAAGCATTCTCAAGTTAGAGCGTTCACGTCGTTTATGCGTGACGCCGACGACGCCGCCGCCGCCAGACAGACGGACGCCAGCGTGATGACAATACCCCGAAGACCCTGATGGGCCTCGGGGTGAAAAGGCAAAAGTCTGTTGTCTGCAATCTCTTGTTACTGTTGAGCAAGTTACTGTCGCAAGTTTCTGTCGTGTCGCTCTTCCACGTGAAACAAAATTTGCTTGTGTGTCTATTGTCGACGACTGCCGCGTATTGTTCGAAGAAAGATTGCAAATATTTCTGGCGAGGAATAGAACATGTGCTATTTAAAGCAATAACTGCCGGACACTAAAATAACTGGCTGTTCTTTAAAGGCCTCTTCCACGCTACAGAACTTGATCATGCAATAGACTGTCTGACAATTTTCCCGATACAAAGGAAAATTGTGACAGAAAACTTTCAGGCAGAAGGCCGGCATAGTTACGTCAAAAGGACAGTTGTGCCATTTCATATCCATGTTTGGCTACACACTCTGCGCTATTGTGCAAATGAGCTCCCAAAACATTTCTTATGGCCGCTCCACACGATCAAATTTTTCATCCAATTTTCTGAATAATGTATGCTCAATAAAGGCTTCCATGCGGGTTTATACCAGTTCTGACATGGTTGATTGAACAGCTTCCTGCTCAGTCATCTGTGACAGTAAATTGGATTTCTTGGTGTCATAAGAAAGAGGACATCATTAGGTAATAAATCGTGGTTGCCAATTTCCAAAATGTTTAGCCATGTCCAAGAAATTAACAAATTAATCTCGGTTTCCTTTTTTCTGATACACACTGTATTACCTGAATCTTTCCTTCTTTGAGTTACAAACTAAAGCCACATAAAAAAATCTTTAGTTTAGCATCAGCGCCCGCCTCGAATTTTCTCGCCGCCTCAAAAATTTATTTTGGGGGGGGGGGATTTTTTTCTTCAAAAATTTTTTTTTTTCAAAAAAAAATTTTTTCTTCAATTTTTTCTCGCATTATAATGTTCTCTGTCAAAAAGTGTGGTTTCTTGTCTACACATGCCTTTTCCAGGGTGACTCAGATATGTATTTTTTTGAATAAAAACCTTTTTTCGAGTTAATACTAAGGATTTGTCTTCCAATGCTTCCAAGCTCTCTTTCAATGATCACAGTCCATTTCAGTATTAAAAAAAAAAAACCCTCCTCCCTCCTCCCTTTTTACAAGTTTGACTGATGCTAACTAAAAATTTTTTTTATGTGGCCTAACCTATGAATTTTTCAAGGGAAATGAGTCATATTTCTCATGAAATAATCCGTAGTTGCGCACACATGGGTTAAGGGATTCAAGACTACATGTGCATGGTGTAATCTGCTCAACAGTCTTATATTTACTGCCCTAGATACCCTACAGAAACACCAATTCCATCAGCCATCTGCATAAATCTAATTTAGTAATATCTGCTGCCAAGATTATGCATAACAAGGATTTTTCTGCTGTTCCTCAGCTCAGACAGCATCATCCATCCAGGCCATAGTTGATAGGCCGGACAGCTAATATAATCAGTCCCAGGAGAATGAGAAAAAAGACCAAGACGTATTTATCAAGATTTTGCAGCACCCCAGGCATGCCAGGAGTGTATACTGATGCTTTGAATATGACAGCAGGGACCATGGTGACGGTAAAACAACGAAAAAGAAGGTTTTACGGTGACAATACTACTCCCAACCAACAAAAGATCCAGTTTACAATCACATTTTCAGCCCTAAATGCAGTCAGGTTAACAATTCTTACAGGACTAAAAATATTCCTTTCCTGCACATCTCCCCTGAAAGGGAAAAAAAGCTCACGTCCAATAACACTACCTCAGCCGCGGGAACACTCCGGGTTTTGAAAACGAAAGTTGACACGGCGAGCACTTACACTACATACAATTATAGTACACATGGTTTGTTTAAAATCCGGCGACAGATGGCGTAGTAGTTTGTAAATTATAGTGCCCTCTCCCGAACCGGTGGTCAGAGGCCTGCTTTCTCTGGGCCCGGCAGAGGCTGGAGGATGGGCAAGTGGGGGAGCCGGATACGGATCCATCGCTGCTGCCTGCACAACTAAACTAAACTTCCTGTGTTAGCTCCCTATGGACACGTGCACAGACAGTAACGCGTTTGCTATGATGCCTATCGACGAGTGTGGAACATAATCAACGGAGTTTTGTGTACACATACACTGCTTTAAACACCGCCAGCCCCTATTTTGCCTTCAAACGCAGGGCGTGACAATTATAAAACTCCAGTGGCACTTTTGAAACCCGGGGTTTTAGGTCAGATGTGAATGTGCAAAATGTCGGTGTGAAAGGAATCCAAATCCCCTGGAATCAAAGTCCGGTCTTATTGTTAGACTGCGAGGGATTAGAATTATGACTAGCGAGACTATAACCTTAAGTGGGCTATTGTTTGGTGGGTCTGTGCATTCCCAGGATGCTGATTCCTGTCACACCTGTCTTATTGTCCAGCGAGGGATTAGAATTATGGCCAGAGAGACCATGACCATTCGAATATAACCTTACAAAAGCGGGCTTTGTGGGTCTCCACTCCTAGGACGCTGATTCCTGTCACACCTGATCGAGCCTGGTGCTTTACGTAGTGGAAGTACCACTATTGCCAGAGATGCCAACCTCAAATTGACCCTTCCAGTAATTTTTCACCGCCAAAAGCCCAATTTCAAGTAATTTGAGGAAGGCTTCAAGTAATGGATGCATCATATCATGTTTTTGTGACACATGCAAAAGTCATGAAAATCATCCTTCTTTGATTGCTCCAAAACGAGGTATTTTTCCGGGTATTCCCACCGATACCTCTGCACAGCCTTCAACCATTTGACAGGCGGTCCAGCAGACATGATGACTTTATGTAACTAAAGCCCGAAAGCAATCAGAAAATTGGCAGATTTTCCCACATTTCCCAGCGAAATCACGCTTCACATGCGCTTTTATGGGCGCCGCCATTGATGATGAACCAGACGATGCGCAGTGCACAAAATTCAGCGATCTGCGTAGTTTAGGGTATCAGGACATTTCCCCCNCAGTTCATTTTTGGCACTTTCATGGCATAAATGCATTAAAATCTCTCAAAACACACGTCTCCTGTTCAAAACACACGTGTTGTTTTTGTTTACATGACACCATGCTTCCCATTCATTCAATGTTCAAGCCCATCCCAAATATGGAAGTCGTCGCTTGAGAAATTCTCTATGCGATTATTAATACCTTTTATCATATTATACTTTCTCTATGTCACTCACCATGGTTATTTTCTGTGAGGAATTTGTGCGAGGCCTCAAAACGTCTTCAAAATATATCGTTTTTGATATTGGGCAAAGTTTGTAACACAATGTGCATGCGAGTTGTGAATAGATAATAAGCCATGAGCATTCCAACCAATTAGCGTACTCCGATCATTCCATTATGAGGGGTGCGAGGTTGGCAAGAGGAAAATGTGACATCGTTCGCCGCAGTGTAGCCTAAATCTGGCTAAGAAATCGCAGAAAAAGCTAAAATGATGATAAAAATCATTAAGGCATCGGGTAATCTACATTCCTCTATTCATATAATGTAAATTAATACGGGTTTTTGGTACTTTTGTTATGATTTTTCATATTTTTAAAAACATTTTGGGTCGTTTCATTTCGCTCGTTTCTTTTGAAACGTTTCAATGTTTACATACTACCCATGATGACCCAGATTCGTGGTATAGGCTAACATTAGCCCCAACTGTATCAGTCACTGGTAGGTCACTGGCATTTTTAGACTGGTTAAAGCAGACCCTACACCTGTCTTAGTGAACTTCGCGTTCATTGGGGGAAAATCCAAGGGATTGTTCATTTGTTCTGCCTGCCATATCCCACAATGCATCACAGCCCGATAAACTTATAATCACTCCCGCCATGATATCAGCATTGGTTTTACACAGGAAATGATTTTCGACTTCGTTTACTGCTAAACGAACTTAACTGCAGGTGAGAAACGAACTCGGTGAAGAGATTACTTGACTAAGACGATAGCCCCCCTCAGGGTGCAATTTTATGGTTCTTTGAAGGCACTAGCGTCCGCCAAACGTCCCAACATTTTTCCACCGTCGACCACTCTTGGCCCACGCTAGTACACAAACATGTACGGTGATGCATAGCAAACTATGACCAACTGATTTTCATGAAACCGCCAAGGAAAACTGACAAAACCGTCTCTACTGCACTCACACTGAACGTTCTCAGCTCATTATCTGCTGGACACAAGAAAATGACCCACACAAACCATAACATCAAAAAAGGATACAGATGGTCACTTATTAAAGCCGTTATCTTTGCCGGCGGAAAAATCAAGGACGAAAATAATGGCTCACTATGGTGCCCATGTGACCCAAAAAAAACTCCTCCCTCCTCCCTTTTTTACAAGTTTGACTGATACTAAAGATTTTTTTATGTGGCCTAACCTATGAATTTTTCAAGGGAAATGAGTCAAATTTCACATGAAATAATCCGTAGTTGCGCACACATGGGTTAAGGGATTCAAGACTACATGGTGTAATCTGCTCAACAGTCTTATATTTACTGCCCTAGATACCCTACAGAAACACCAATTCCATCAGCCATCTGCATAAATCTAATATCTGCTGCCAAGATTATGCATAACAAGGATTTTTCTGCTGTTCCTCAGCTCAGACAGCACCATCCATCCAGGCCATAGTTGATGGGCCGGACAGCTAATATAATCAGTCCCAGGAGAACGAGAAAAAAGACCAAGACGTATTTATCAAGATTTTGCAGCACCCCAGGCATGCCAGGAGTGTATATACTGATGCTTTGAATATGACAGCAGGGACCATGGTGACGGTAAAACAACGAAAAAGAAGGTTTTATGGTGACAATACATACTCCCAACCAACAAAAGATCCAGTTTACAATCACATTTTCAGCCCTAAATGCAGTCAGGTTAACAATTCTTACAAGGACTAAAAATATTCCTTTCCTGCACATCTCCCCTGAAAGGGAAAAAAAGCTGACGTCCAATAACACTATTTCAGCCGCGGGAACACTCCGGGTTTTGAAAACGAAAGTTGACACGGCGAGCACTTACACTAACAATAGTACACATGGTTTGTTTAAAATCCGGCGACAGATGGCGTAGTAGTTTAGTGCCCTCTCCCGAACCGGTGGTCAGAGGCCTGCTTTCTCTGGGCCCGGCAGAGGCTGGAGGATGGGCAAATGGGGGAGCCGGATACGGCTCCATCGCTGTTGCCTGCACAACTAAACTAAACTTCCTGTGTTAGCTCCGTATGGACACGTGCACAGACAGTAACGCGCTTGCTATGCCACCTATCGACAAGTGTGGACTAACGGGGTTTTGTGTAACATACGCTACTAAACACCGCCAGCTCCTATTTTGCCTTCAAACGCAGGGCGTGACAATTATAAAACTCCAGTGGCACTTTTGAAACCCGGGGTTTTAGGTACAGCATGTGAATGTGCAAAATGCCAGTGTAAAAGGAATCCAAGTCCCCTGGAATCAAAGTCCGGTCTTATTGTTCAGCGAGGGATTAGAATTATGACTAGTGAGACTATGACCAATATCAACCTTACAAAAGTGGGCTATTGTTTGGCGGGTCTGTGCATTCCCAGGATGCTGATTCCTGTCACACCTGTCTTATTGTTCAGCGAGGGATTAGAATTATGGCTAGAGAGACCACGACCATTCAAATATAACCTTACAAAAACGGGCTTGTTTGTGGGTCTCCACTCCTAGGACGCTGATTCCTGTCACACCCGATCACACCCGATCAACCCTGGTATTTTATGTAGTGGAAGTACCACTATCGCCAGCGAAAATAGATGGAAGAATCCAACTGGAACAACAGTTTGTGCACAGGCCTTTAGATTCCCCTGAAGTCCAGACACCATCTATTTTTTACCTTATTTTGGGGAAATTTTTCGTCGCGTATTCATCTCCATCTCGTAGCCATCAGTCACCAAGGAGACTGGGTTTTGTAGTTATGATGAGAGTCATAGAAATAAAGAAAACCCTATCCTTCATGTCTGAAAACTGCAAAAGAGCTATTTATTACACTCCTCAGAAATGCTAGGAGAGCTAACTCTTGGGGAAAACTTTAATGACGAAGCTTTTTGTCTTCATGGAGTTTTTGTCTTTTGGAGGGGCTGAATTTGAGGACATCAATTTTGGGGACATTCATTAGCAGAATTTGGGCGACACCTTATAACGGTGTCGTTTTGGGGGAATCTAAAGGCCTGGTGCAAAATGGAGTGCAACACAAGTAGCCCCATAGAAAAAGTAACTGGGATAAAACCGGGATCCCAGGTGGGATATGCATATCCCGGTGGGATTCAGATATCCCGCCGGGATCCCAGTTGGCTGCAATCAAGGGAAAGTGACATCCCACCGGGATCCCAGTGGGATCCCAGTCTAACTGGGATCCCACCGGGATCCCGGTTAGACTGGGATCCCGGTTAGACTGGGATCCCGGTTAGACTGGGATCCCGGTTTTGAGCCTCGTTTTCATTTTCCCTCCATTTTCAAATTTTGAGTTTTGTTGCTGCATTGAAGCTCTGGGTTTCTGTCCAATTTCCAACTGATTAGGGGCCTGTTCCTGAATCTGCCCTTGTAAACTGGAAGGGAAGAATGACTGTGATAGGTAGGTACTGCAGACATAGGCCTAGGCCCTACTTTTCATGGGATTTTTGTGTAATTGGAGGTTTTAAAACATACAGTATATCAGTGGTGTACATTCACTGTACCGGTACCGTACATTCAGTGTTTGTTATTAGGCCTACCATCTGGGAGATGAAACGGTCCACGGACCATGTGCTCACCTGTGGGTGAATGTCCCAGAAGAACACATGACAACTGTTCAAGTGTATGCCTATTGTTACAGTTAGACATAACAGGGCAGGGTAGGCCAAGGCCTGGGCATTTGAATTGCATTGCCATCAAAATATTGGGGTAGGAATAGGACGTAGGCCTAAATTGGGCCCATCAAAGTCTTTGATTGTGCTGGTAGGTATTTTGATACACCTTGGCCAAGGCCATAGGCCTACGACCATGATCAGTCAGGTATTCCACCTGACACAGCACATCCACACCACGACAGTCACACAACCACTGAACACTGCATGGCCTACATTTGTACCTGTTACCATGGTCACTGTACTGACTGACCCCACCTCTGTCTGTGTGTCATGGCGTCATAGTCATACATGTAATATACTTTGAACAACCGGCCCCACTGGTTGACCATGAGTTCCCAAACTGTAGTTCATTGAATAGTCACTAGATGGCTCCATTTGAAACATACAAAAAGTACAATAACTAACATTTTGTTATTTGACAGATCATCACCAGATTTGTATCATGGGTAGGCCTACATCTATTGAAGACACATATACGGGTTTTCAAGTTGAACAACATTTATTGGTCACACAGCGTCAAAGTTCGATTTTCCAAAATGGCTGCCTGGCAGCAGTCCGCGAAGTCCGATCACACTGAAATTTGCTGTACACATGAAGGCTACAATGATACTTGTTCAAGTTCAGAACATTCCAGCTCCAGTAGTTAACGAGCTATGGGCCAACGCCCAATTTCCAAGATAGCCACCTGGTGGCCGTATTTGAAGTCCGATCGGGCCAAAATTCGCCACAGTCATAGAGGGTACCTAGATACATCATCACACCAAATTTGAAAAATCCACGACAAATAGCCACGAAACGTGCCACCCAACGATGATATTTCGAACTTTGACCTCTGTGACCTTGAAAATTGCGTCAAATCAAAAACCCGGGTGATATGTCGTGTATTCTCATCAGATGTACCTACGATAAAAATTCGGTGATGATCCGATCATTGGTTAAGGCGAAACTGCACTTTAAAGGTTTTCGGTTTCTCCCCCCTGGTGGCCAAGCCAGGAATCAGATTGGACCGAAACCTGGTGTATGAGGTCACCTGACGTAGGGGCACATATGTGTGAAGTTTGAAGTCAATAGCTCCAGTGGTTCACCATCAGTTTCCAAACAGCATGTATGTACTGTAGTTCATTCAAGAGTCACTAGATGGCTCCATTTGAAATGGACAAAAAGTGCAATAACTAACTTATTATTTGACGGATCATCACCAAATTTTTATCACAGGTACATCTAATGCAGATACATGATATATCAAACGGGTTTTCAAGTTGAACAACGTTTATCGGTCACACAGGTCAAAGTTCCATTTTCCAAAATGGCTGCTTGGCAGCGGTCTGTGAAGTCCGATCACGCTGAAATTTGCTGTACACATGAAGGCTACAAAGATACATACTTGTTCAAGTTCAGAACATTCTAGCTCCAGTAGTTAACGAGCTATGGACCAACGCTCAATTTCCAAGATAGCCACCTGGTGGCCGTATTTGAAGTCTGATCGGACCGAAATCTGCCACAGACATAGAGGGTACCTAGATACATCATCACACCAAATTTGAACAATCCACGACAAATAGCCACGAAANTAGGTAGACCTAGGCCTAGATACCTTGCCAAAGTAGGCCATTTTTCCCCAGAAAGTAGGCCTAACATTAACAAACACTGAATGTACAGTGCTGAATGTACATGATTAGGCCTACTGATGTACAGCATGTTTTTAAACAGTCTGCAATTACACAAAACTCCTCAACAAAGGTATGTAAGGCCTATGTGATGCACTCTGCCTAGGGTCCAAAATTGCAAATTTAAAAAAAATATTTGGCCTAGGCCTATCAGTCACTGATAGTTTGCCTGACCAGGAATCCTAGCAGGGTGAGACTGGGATCCCAGTCTTATCCCATCCTACCGGGATCCCGGTCCTGTCCCACCGGGATCCCGGTCTCGTCCCACCGGGATCCCGGTCTCATCCCGCCGGGATCCCGGTCTCATCCCGCCGGGATCCCGCCCATAATTCCCGGTGGGATCCCGGCGGGATCCCACATCCCACCGGGATCCCAGGTGGGATCCCGGTCATATCCCACCGGGATTCCCACCGGGATCCCAGTTACTTTTTCTATGGGGAGCCCCCACCCCGGCACATCCTGACTTATCAGGTCTTTTCCTGTCTTTCCATACAAAGTTTGTGTGCGGTGACGAAGGGAGCGAGCACCACGAAGAACGCCTGATTTCTCAGGATGACCTCGGCAATGACTATTTCACCGTGGAGAATCGGCAGCGCATTAGCCGAGTTTCTCAGGTGGCAGCACTGGTATCCGAGTCGGAACATGGCGGCTGTGTCACGTCGAAGATGTCAACTCCAAAGCGGGGAGCAAATGTACCGAAGATGAAAGGTATGTATACACACTTACTATATCCAGGACGACCTCCAGTTTATCGTCTATTAATCTAAAGCTTCCTTAATTGGAATTAGTCGATATTACATTTGATGTGGAAAAGTTCAAGTGACGGGAAGTGTCACTGCGGTCAATGAAACAACCGGCCTAACACTACGAACATTTCCACTTCAAACAAAGAAACAACACTCCTTCAGCACCTATATTTTGGCTTGTTCTATTGCAAATTATCACTAGATCATCCTCGAATTTACTTAAACTCGCTCACCTCAACCGAAACTCTCCATCTTTCGCTTTTTAGTCGGCAACACACACATCAATATGTGACACAGCCGTCATGTTCGACTCGGATCACAGTGCTGCCACCTGAGAAACTCGGCTAATGCGCTGGCGATTCTCCACGGTGTATTTGGTAATACAAAGTGAGATTCAGTGAATGTCCTCTCCCATCCTCTCTCTACCTCATTCTTTCTTTACGATGCTGAGACCATTTCCCATTTCAAAACCACATTTCCACAGCAACCAAACCACAAAGGTCTACTTGTATTCATCACACGTCTGCGGTTGGATTTCCTTCTTTTCATCAGCATTTCACAACAAAGCAAGCTCACTGTTTGTCCTGCCTCCTGCAGTCATGCCAACATCAACTCCAGGAAGTGGTTGGGGAAAGAGGATTAAAGATTGGCTAACTTAAAGATAATGTATCACAGGCATTTTCGCAGGCCACGAAAATGGAACATTCCTGCGTTCCCGTGCAGGAGGATCGAATAAAAGAGTTGAATGACTCTAAACAAGGCCTGTACATGTAGGTTGTTCAAATTTTTCTTTTGTCCTCCTGCAGCTAGACAAAGAGTTAACCACGGGTGATTATCCTGCGGGTAAACGCTGCCGATCAAGCAGCATACAGGGTAAGCAACACAGTGGTTTTCTAGGCCCTTAACTCATCTGCCCCCGAAGTCCAGCAGAGACGGCACCTTCTGTCAAAGTTTTCTCACATCCTCTGGCATAGACTGAAAAATATTTGAAGAAAGTTTGTTCCTGTCAACCATCTGAAGAATGTTTCTTCAAATTCTTTCCAATTCATTCCCAAGGATTTTAGAAAACTTCAACAGAGGATATCGTCTGCTCAAACCTGGGAGCAGATGAGTTAACCTGAATAACTATGAATTTACACGCGTGTTGGCCTAATCGCACTTTGTAATACGGCCCCAATTGTTTTTGACGAATTATGCTATAAAATGAGGATTTTGATCTCAGATAAAAAAGAACACAGGTATGCTTAATGTTGAATATGTTCTTTGGTGAAATATTTTGTACTGGATTATTTTTGATGACAGCAGTAGGGTGAGCGTGATAAAGGGCACATTCTGCTGCGAGTGGAATTCAGGAGACAAAATGTCAAGGGTGAAGAGAGCGTAGTCCGAAGGGCCAAGTGACCGTAGGCCTTGATATGTCAAGATGACAAAAGGTGACGCTGGCCTGAGGATTCCACGCATTGCTGGCCAGTGCATACTTTGGCATCAACAACCGTGTGCTCGCGATATCTCCTAGTGTGCTGCTGGCTTCGGCAGAGACATTTCCTTGACATCGGTGTTTCTCCCAGAGGGAGAGTTTGCACACTAACCTTTTTCAAACATCACTATTTCACTTCAGTAGTGTTTTTCTTTAATTTCTTACATTTCAAATGCAATTTTCATGCAGAAGGAAGACTAATTTTGCATTTTGGAGTGTAAAAAAATGACTCTGGAGGCCATTTTTTAAAAAAAGAACCGAAAAAAAATTTTCAAAAAAAAATTTTCAAAAAATTTTTTTAAAAAAATGTTTTTTCTCCCCCTCCTTGAAAATCCTGGCGGAAACCCTGGACATAGGCTTGAAAGATGCACCTGATTAAAATACTCACATGCACAAAGATGCACATGATAGCCTGCACATGGACATGATGGAAGAACAACCCTATCAGCACTGGTTTCCACGTTAAGCTTTTCCAAGCTGCAATGCTGACCCAGTACCACCGGCAACCAATTACGAAACATTGTCTGCATCATAACACAGGGATTACGGGGCAAATGGGCAATCTAGTTGGTGCAGCGACATAAATGATGACAAACGACCCAAATGGGCAGATTTAGAGTGAGCCAAACGAGGGATGGAACAGTAATGTTGTGGTATTACGGGCAGTCAGTCAAAACTGGCCAAGGAAGGCCCATTTGTTACCTTCCATTGACGCACTTTGGCAGCAAACATAACAACCTAGATTGCATGGAAAATGGCCATCATGGCACACTTCGAAATTCTCTTGGGATAAAGAATCCATCGTGGTAGACCCTCCAGTGTTAAAAACTTATTGCCTACTCTCCATTCCACTTTCGAGTGGCGCGAGGTTTATAGGGAGTTTTCGCAAAACCCCGAAACGCCAACGCAAACGCCAAATCCATTGTTCGATGCCACGAAGAGAGGACCGAAAAAAGGATAGACGTTCGCGTTGGCATTTCGGGGGCTTTGCGAAAACTCCCTTAGGCCACACCAATTTCTTTTCTTGCATAGCGGGCCCGCCGACAATTCGCCCCGAAAAAGTGGAAAGTTTTTAAAATTCCCGCCGAAAACGAGATGGACACTATGAGAGGCTGAAATTGGGTCTTTTGTTCAGTATGCTGTTAATTTAATTGCAAGCGTTACTTAGATTAATCATTTTGGGGCCAAGTTGGAAGAAATCGCAGAAGCCAATCAGAAAATACTTTGCTTTAATATGGTGTAATAGGCGGGAAATTTGAATTCACTTGTAGAGTCTATAATGAATGAGAGGCCTTTCACAGTGGGTAATGTGTAGAAATGCAGTCAGTCCTGTTTCTGTGACGGAAATGTTGGACACCGAATACATTAGACTTGTCATCCATCCAGAGTATTAATGTAATTCATTATTGCGATTTATACATGTAGTAGTATCGGAATAAAATAAATTTAACCCTGTAGTGTTACTTTATTCCTGATATGCCTACCAAAAAGCCCTATTGAATTTTCCTTTTTTCATGTCTTTAAAACCATATCGCAGTTCAATTTGTCTTTTTCCTTAAAATTTTATTTTTATTTTCACTGCCTACAATTTGTTCTCGACACGACTGTGAAAATTTTAAAAATTGTCAATTGGATGGACTTTTATTTTTATTTTTATTCCTCCCTCCTACATTCCATTTCTGGCAGACCTGCCCGCTATGCAAGAAAAGAAATTGGCGTGGCCTTATGAACAATAGCTCGCAACGGCTGGGTCAAATTTGACGAAACATACGTCAATCGATTTATCTTTCTTGCCGCTACAGCCATCATCGCTGTCATTTTCCAAAAAAACGTGACAGAAAAAGTTCTTTCACGAATCACAGTTCGTGTTTATGGCTGAACTGGCGGCCATTTTGAAATGACGCAATGAATCGCGCACGTGTAAACTGCACTGAACACCATGGTGAAATGAAATGGGTTTTGATAAAGGGATCCGTCATGTCGGCCTTACACGAAAAATGAAGATAGCAGAAAGATACCGACAAAAAAGACAAGTCAAATGATATGGTACATGCAGTCAACTTTGACCCAGCCGTTGCGGAGATATCAGCTAAAAACCTCGCGCCGCTCGGATGTGGAATCAGTGGCATGCACACATTCTGAAGATGAAAAGGTTCGCTAGGTCTACTGATGTCAAACGCTGGTAACAAAAACACCCCGCATTAGAAATATTGATGCTGTGGGTAGATAAAAGAAGAATTTAATGCTGAAGTGTAAGCTTTCGTCTCCGCAACAGGAGTTTGCTGTGTACATGGAATAATGCAAAGATTTGTCCATGCCAATATTTTTTTCAATCTGGGACATACAATTTCTGTTGGGCTATTACTCGAATACGCAAGTACTTGAGAGTGTGTTGGCAAAATGTAACTTGATGGTGGACAACAGCGGATGGACAGTAAACCAAGTTAAAAGAAGAGCAACGCAGAGCGTGGCATATGCCCCCGACTGGTATGTTGTTTGTGGGCATGGCCCAGGGTGTGGGGGGAAGTGGTTTGCTGGTCATTAAAAGGAACCTTTCCCTCACAGGGACAAACTGTCCGAAAAAATTCAGGTTTAATATGACCAGTATAGGTGACATCTTGGACGTGCGGTGGAGCTTGTTACAACTCATAACGTTACACCGACGCATAATGTTACACTAACGCATAACGTTACTGGTGTAACATTATACGCTGACCCATCCAACTCATAATGTTACAATCGACGCATAATGTTACACTTTTTCTAACGCATAGCGTTACACCTTTTGACGCATAATGTTACACTTGATTCTAACGCATAACGTTACACCGACCTAACGCATAATGTTTCACTACTGTTAAGTTGACCTTGACCCGGTGACCTTTGATATTAACCCCTTTCTACCCAATGGGCCTGATTAGATATGTATCTCGATTCACCAAGTGATATTAACCCCTTCCACCCAAGGGGTCTGTCTATTGCGATATCTATCTCGATTGACCAAGTGATATTAACCCCTTCCCACCCAATGGCCAAACCTTTTGAGGCATCGTGATATAGGCCCTACGCAGGTCAGATACTGCACCATATCAATTTTAGGTGTACTCCAACCACTAATGTGGCCACCAGGTGGCCATTTGGGATTTCGCATTCTGCGCCATAGGTTGAGATCTTCGTCAATAACTTCATATTTTAGAGGCATAGTGACATGGCTTAGAGGTTGCACCTGCGGGTTTTACATGTAGTTGCACTCCAAATTCATATATGGCCGCTAGGTGAATAAAGTGATATGGGTCATGATTTCCTCGCTCGTGACGAAAACCTATATACATTATTTACTTGATAATCATTAAAAAGGTGAGCTATTCGTATCTGTCTCTCTGTCCCCGTCTTTCAACTTATTGAGTTGACAGATAGCTGAACGCAAGGCCCATGTGCCTCTTGTTGCAATGACAGAAGCGCCGAATTGCTTATTTGACATAGGTGTAACATTATGCGTTAAGTCAGTGTAACGTTATGCGTTAGAATCAGGTGTAACATTATGCGTCAAAAAAGTGTAACGTTATGCGTTAGAAAAAGTGTAACATTATGCGTCGATTGTAACATTATGAGTTGGATGGGTCAGCGTATAATGTTACACCAGTAACGTTATGCGTTAGTGTAACATTATGCGTCGGTGTAACGTTACGAGTTGTAACAGAGCTCGCCATTGACAGTAACGTAGTCTCCTCAAAGTGGCCGTCATCTTGGATGGTCAGCGGTGCTGGTCATCAAAAGGAACCTTCCCCTCCTACATGTCCTAGAGATAAACCCTCACAAAAAATATCAGGTTGATCAGTCAAAGTGTTCTCAAGGCAGAGCTGGTCATCGAAAGGAACCATCCTCTCATAGAGACCAACGACCACAAAAATATTCAGGTTGATCGGTCAAAGCATTCTCAAGCTAATCGATGGAAACCAAATGTTAACAGCACCCGACACCGACGCAAACGCCACGACTACACGTGTAACGCCACGACGGGGGCATAACAAGCGGTCAGTAAAGGGCACCGCACACTAGCGATTTTTCGAGCGATTTTCTAGGCGACCGGCGTTGCGACCACAGAAGCGACTGAACATATTTTCAGTTTTTTTAGTTTTTGTTGACTCGTTTGCGACAAATGCTTCCTTGGAAGATCAGTGATGTCGTGGATGGTCATCAATGGTCGACCTCAAAGGTAATTATCGCAGGTGACGAAGTAGTCGCATCGGTAGTCGCCCACATTTTAGTCGCCAGTGTGCGGAGCCCTTTAAGAGCAATGTTAATCAGTCAACTTGCTTGGTCAACTTACCATGGTAGAACATGGTATGATGACTATCTTCAAAGTTCAGCTGTCGATACCCAAAAGAAGATATAGAGCAACTATATAACCACAGAGGCCAGCCAGCCATGACAAGATGTAAGAATGCCAAAGATATGAGGAGGATATTGCATTTCTTACAGGACTTAAATATTCCAATAGCCATGAGGAATTTTTAGAATGCAATAAGACGACCTCAAACATATGTAACATGATCAAAAGTCACATCAGGCAGGATTAGATCAAAGTACTGCGCCACACAGCAGGAAGCCACAGACAGGCAACGGAGAATGCGGATGGATTGGATGATGCAGGGAACTCCTCAGTACATGTAATAATTGGTATTGGACACACAACCGTCAATGACATGTGCATCACCAAAATGAATAAATTCGTGAGGTGAACGAAAACATCAGATGCAATAGTGGAGCCCCCCCCC
>NMRB01000339.1:228868-239173 GCA_002633025.1 Notospermus geniculatus | reverse complement strand
TTTTTTAAGGTACCCCTCCAATGCATGTTTATGCAAGATATGAAGTTGCTCGGTGAAATAATGACAAACTGTGGCAGGTTCGTCACTTTTGTCGAACTTTGACCTCTGTGACCTTGAAAAGTAGGTCAAATCAAAAACCCGTTATATATGTTATGTATCCTTATTAGCTACACCTATGATAAAAATTTGGAGATGATCTAGTCATTAGTTCAGGAGTTATTGCACTTTTTGTGTTTTTGGTTTCCGCCACCTGGTGGCCAAACTGAGAGTCGAATCGGACCGAAACTTGGTGTCGTGGGTCATCTGACCTAGGGGTATATATGTACCAAGTTTCAGATCAATAGCTCTAGCGGTTACGAAACGTGCCCTGCTAACGGACCACGCCGGACGACGACGACGACGGACGCTGCACCATCGTAATAGCTCACCCCAGTGAGCTAAAAAGCCGTGCCTTATAGCCCGAAAATTACGGTACCTTTTTAGTCATGATAATTACAGCGACAATGGGTTATATTTCAATTTCAACAGGATTTCCAAACTTATGGGAAGAACAATTCCAATCATACACTCAGAGTCACGAAAAAGTAAGAACTATTTGTTGATAATTTGATGGTGGTTGGTCTCTGCTAACAAAGTCAATATGAAGTCTCTATTCTGCCTGATGAAGCATTGAATATCTTCTCTCCTTCGGGACTTTCATTGACAACTTTCATTTGTGCTCATGCCGACGTGAAATTAAATTGTTATCTAGACGGGCTTTCTTCGATCAAACTGACGTGTGTGACCTGCTCTCAGCTTTCCTACTCAAGAGATGCATTTTTCACCAATGTGACAATGTTGAAATTCTGCACCATTTCCATGGTTGTAGGGTATCAACATTCAAAACTTTGGCCCGTATCTTAGAATGCTCCTCAACGTAAATGAATTCCTCACGGCTATTCTCCTGTTGAGAACAGCTCTGAGGAACTCCTTTGCGTTTAGGAGCATTCTACAATACGGGCATTTATTTTTATTTTTATCTTGCTCAGCAGAAACGTCTGATTTCTGAAATTCTGGACTTATTTTAGTCATGATCCTCCACTGCCAGTATTTCTATGTAAAATCAGATCAGTAATGTAAATTGAATGGTATGTCAATGACCTGTGATGCAAGCATTGCCTGGGAGGGACGGACCCCTGACCCTAGTCGATGCACACGTTGCAGTGGGTTGTGGAGAGATTGGGGAGAGCTTTTTCTGGAATCACAGGATTCTGTGGTACAGGTGTGACAGGTATCCAAGTCCCCCTGGAATCAAAGTTCACTCTTATTGTTCAGCGAGGGATTAGAATGGTATGGAGATCATGACCATTCGAACATAACCTTACAATAGCGGGCTATCGTTTGGCGGACTTGCATTCCTAGGGTCGACGCTGATTCCTGTCACACCTGTACATAATGTATATCAACTGGAAGCATGTATACAACATGAACATCATAAAGTTGAATTTGGGAGAAAAATAAAAGCTGTCTTATCAACAAGAGGCCCATGGGCCTTGCGCTCAGCTGACTATGACCTGCTAACCCAAGAGTTTGTAACAGGGGAAAAGAAGACAAGTACGTGTACGAATTATTCACCTTTGTAATGGTTCAAGCAAGTGTTACACTGTGGAAATCCAAAGGAACTTTCACCTCAAAGCAACATACCCTCACAAAAAATTCAGGTTGATTGCTCAAAGTGTTCCTGGGTAATATGATTATAATGGTCAAAACTTGTTATAGCACTCAGATGATTCTCCGGTTACGCCACCTGGCCATATTGGACGTCCAATCGGGCAAACTTAATGTGCACATATGTAGATTATCTAGAGGGAGCCACCAAATTTGAGCACTCTGGGTCAAGTCACTCCTGAGTTATAGCACTTTGATGATTTTCGGGTTATGCCACCTGGCGGCCATATTGGAAGTCAAATCAGGCTGAAATTTGACATGCACCTAAAGGTCATCTAGAGGGAGGTATATATCAAGTTTGAGCGACCTCGGGTCAAGCTGTCCCCGAGTTATAGCACTCAGATGACACTCAGGATTCTCGGACCGAAACTTGGTGTCATACTATGTAGGTCATCTGACGTAGGGGTAATGCACCAAGCTTCAGATCAATAGCCCCAGCGGTTACAAAACGTGCCCTGCTAAAGGACGACGATGGACCACAACGGACGACGGATGCTGCACCATTGTAAAGAGCTCACGGGTGAGCTAGATACAAATCATTTTTAAAAACCACACACAGTAAGAGTTCACCTTTTGTAATATTTTGTTTACAACACCTTCCTTACACAATTAAAGTTTTTAAAAATCTTTTTACTCACAGAGTTTCCAGTTTTTGCTTTTCCTCCTCCTTTTTTAGTCTTTTGTTCATTTCAGTGGTGCGTGATTCGCGGTGCACATATTTTCTCTTACCAGTGCACTCGTATGTCCAGTGGCCCTTCTCAAGACATTTCTGACAGGTCACATTCTGGGCACTGGGTTGTCTAAAAAGAAAGGGAGAAAAAATCGTGAATTTTGGACCCGTGAACACAGGACAGGTGTACGTGAAAGGAATCCAAGTCCCCCTGGAATCAAAGTCTGGTCTTATTGTTCAGCGAGGAATTAGAATGGCTAGAGAGACCATGACCATCCGAATATAACCTTACAACAGCAGGCTATTGTTAGGACGATCTGCATTCCTAGGACGCTGATTCCTGTTGCACCTGATCGGGGGGGGGGGGGGGGGACACCCCTCCATTTTTGGCAGAGCGATGACTTTTTTATCAAGAAAAAAATTCACATAAAATTCAAGTATTTTGTTCTCAGATGCAGAAAATGGATCTAAAGCATGCACTTAAATTGTCAAATTTTTCTGGGGGAGGGCACCCACGCCCCCTTTCAGCGTCAAGCTTTCAGTGCTCACCACCTCCATCGAGCTACCCGCCCCGTGATTCCTGGGTCCGGCCCTGGTGAAGTTTTAGAATGTTTTGCAGGGAAATTATCCACTTGGGTGATGTCATCACTGAGTTTGTACTTGATCGATCATATTTAATTTGAGTGCCAGGCCCAGTAGGATTCACTCAGTGTGAGGGTGATCAATGGCAGCACTTTACAAAATTAATGGCCTGCACTCAGCTGCAGCCAACAAAGAGGAAGCTTTTGAGTTGTTTCATGAAGATGATGAAGACAGTGCTGCTGCTTTCTCAGGTTTTTTGAAGCATATTTATTGTTCCACAATCTGGGAGCAGCACAGGTAAATGCCTCGTCTCCAAGCCAGGTAAGACGCCAGCCAGCCTCTAGGCTGCACCAACAGCATTCAGATTCAGCAAGTCATCTTTCAAGCAGTTCTGGGCCGACCGCACAGAAAGTCCGATAGTGCTTTCGGTGCCTATCGGCGGTTTATGTAACTTTGGGAAAATGAGTTAACTAACTGCAGATGCGCCGGTAGACTATCGGACTTTCTCTGCGGTCTGCCCTGAGATGAGGACGGTGTGTCAGGAGTTTTTTTAAGTACCGGTACATGTATGATGGACATGGGGCTGTGCCAAGGATACATTTGTGAAAGCAAAGTATTCCTGGACTTTGGAAGGGATAGTCACCCTTTTCTGTCATACATTTGGTCCGTGGGTTCGAATGCGGTAGGAAGCTATGTCTTTCACCGCAGGTGATCATCACGGGTCATCAGTTTACTCATCTATTGTCACGGCTGTCCACTACTATTGTCAACCTGCAGAAACGTACATTTTAGCTGTTGTGTTGCAAGGTCGTTAACCCTTTCCTCGTTTGCGACTTGCGCCTATACTTTTGCTGGATCGGGTCACATTTCATGTTCTTTTCTGTCATACACTTGAATTTTATCGAAATCCAGCTCGGCCAATATCAACAAATAGCCATTTTTCCGTATACGGTGAACTTTGCAAAGTCGACACTTCTGGGACCAATGAAAACGTGCCAGCTTAGAAAAACGTCAACTTGGAGATTTAGCTTCCATGACAGAGTTTCCATAGGATGTGACCAGCTGGCTCAGTTGACTTAAGGCGATTTATTGACTACACACTATTGAATTATACAGAGTTACTCTTCACGACGAACCTATTTTTTCTTCAATTACTGGACAGGCAGACTGAGCAAAACCACACTGGTGTATTTCTGACCGCAAGAATCTTAAGTAGTGGAATACCGTAACCATGGATATTATGGCTATCATCAGTTTGTCAGAATATGTGTGAAAGAAACGGCCATAAAAACAAAAAGAACCGTAACATCAGATAAGGATGAGACAGCTGCCTCAACACCAGTATTGATCATCAAGAGGGAATTCCTTTGGGGGGAATGTCCAAGACTGCAATTCTTATGATATCTTCGTCATGTCTTATTCGTGGTATTGAAAACCAATGACATGAGGTTTGGTCATGGTTTATTGGAGTTCACTTTAATATGAGATACAAATGTTGTGGAAGCTATAATTGATGAAGAATCATAAGTAGGCCTATTGGGCACTGACACTGTTATAGGCAAAGTAGATAGGATTGTAGGAGACACTATGTGCATGTTGATGGAAATGACAGCTGTCTCAAGGGGTAATGGTAAACAGAGAAATCAAGAAATGAAGAAATTGAGAACTCCCAAGATCGATTAGTTAGACCTCGCACGTGTAAGGCCATATAAATAAAATGTTTGATTAGCATCTGTCCACTCTCAACTTTTGACGAAGGCGGGAGTTTTTTTAAAAAACGTTTTATTGAGTTTGAGGATGCAACTTAGTATGGTAACCACGGTAACCATCTTGATGAGGCCGAATTTGATTGGATGTCATCCACTGAAATATAGAGGGCGCCACAAAGAATGACCTTGACCTCTGAAGTGACCTTGACCTCAACTAGACCCAAAAGAGGGCGTTACTCTATCATCTTAGTTCCAAATTCCACCGCTAGGGGTGCAAAGTCGCAGATGATCACTCGGGAGTACTGGGGTATCTTCAGAATACTTCGGAAATGTTCGGCAATTTCCGGTTTTCCGGCCATAACTTTTTTGTCTTTGATCGGAATCGGTCGGAATCTTCGATGACGTCATCACTGACATTTGACCTTTCATACTGACATGATCAGTGGTGTACACAAGCTCAGAATATGCGTCAGTCCGAAAATAGATAGTCCGGACCCATGATTCCTCTTCCTTCCTGTCATTTTTTAAGTAGGTCAGTGGTCAGTATGAAAGGTCAAAGGTCCGAAAATATTGGGATGCTTGCTTTATTGTTAATGGGAAATGCCTCCTCCCGTTTGTGACATAATAAGGCCTCCTGCGCAAACAGATTTGAGAGAGCACTATGAGGTTGCTTTTGGAAGTTACTATTCGAAGTATACTACAAAGCTGTGTGACGCGTTTTCCGATTTATCCATAGGAATTTGAGTTATGAAGGTATTTATTAGTTCGATTTTGGGATATGTCAATTAAGAGAGCTACGTCAATAGAAGACCCGAGCGAGATATCTCAATGCATGCAGAAAAAGGTAATGTTCACTCTGGTATCCATGACTATATGAACCTGTAATGTCTCTAACTCGACGTGTTCTTCTCTGTGTAGTTCTTGAGATAATTGAAATCTTTGAAACATGTGAAATGATTGCAACTAGGCGGCGTTGCAATCATTCCTATATTTTGGTATCGTGCCTATTTTATGGGACGTTCCAAAATATTGGCTTTTTCCCCTACTGCCTGTAGCCAGTTTTCTAGCCTTTGCAAGCATTGGATCTTCCTGAATTTTTCCCTTGGATGCTACCTCACTAGAATGGAAGCATACTTCATGTACTTGAACAGAACAATCTAATTCAAGCTTTTATTTCCACGGAGGTAGCCTGATGCCGACAAAAGACGCTGGAGAAACGATATAGGAAACGAAAATCTCCCTATCAAAGATTGAATAAAGATGTGCGCTTGGTGTTTAGGGTTGTGCAATCGCATTGGTCAGGTGGTGATATCTTCGATGACGCAAGCATATTGGACTCATTCCACTTTGATAGAACAGTGGCTAAAAGTACCAACTGGATAATACTCAGAGACTTCTTTTTTTTGTTAAGCCCACAACCGAAAATATGGGGAACTGATTACATTACTTCCCTGAATTGACGGATTGAGATGAAAATTGGCGAAATATTTGGGGCTACAACGCAGGAAGACATTCTTCATGAAATCATACGAGACGAGCAAGAAGCAGTACAAGTAGGCCCAACAAAGAAAATTGACAATGACAATGACTATAGCTATCAGTATCATATTAATACGCATCGAATAACAATCCTGCTAATAACTGCAGGGAATGCAGAGACAGCCCTGATTACATTGGGTTGCCTTTGGCCAATACTGAGGAATTCAAAAGGGTATTACTGGTGGATGCATTGCCACAAGCATGGTGGGCGAAGTAGGGATATTACATTCCTCATGCTGTGGACAAGTTACATGCGCTGGAGCAAATAACATTGAATTTAATGTCAAATAATGATGTCAAAAAATCTTATCAATATGTGAAGAGGATTTCGTTATTGGAAGAGGTACCCTTTTATCGTCTGATGGAATAAATGGAGAAAGCTAAAGAGATCAGTGCAGAAGTACTTCTTACATGTATGTCCTAAAGGCCTACACACGATCCAATTTTTCATCCAACTTTCTGATATGCTCAATAAAGCCTACATGCCGGGTTTATCACAGTGAAACCCCAAGAGGCCCAAAATCTAAATTTCCCAAAAATTGGATGAAAATCGGACCGTGTTATAGGCCATAAAGTCACATTCCTACTTTGATTGGATCCAACCGATTCCTAACCGGATGTGGTCTCAGTCCAATGGACGCATTTTCACAATCGCAACAACGATGTGGACTGAAGGATGGTTGCATTTTCTTGGCTACAACAAGTACCTTGAAGGGGCTTTCAGCTCGACATTGCGTCTTTATAAGCAACTTGCAGCAGCTAGCTTTCCGGCAATGGACGCAAATCGGAGTGACTGATCAGCTGCCAATTTTGTCGACCTGACAGCGCTTGCGTCTCCGAGCAACTGCCGGATCCGCTAACTGCCGCGAGTTGCCCATGTTCTACTTTCGGTGACTATTTGGTGGAATGGACTAAGGGCATGGAAGACGCGCTGTCGACATGAGCCTGCTGTTCGAGGTAACCACCAGTTGCTCCGAGTTCCTCTCAATCGCTGAAATGTCAACCTGCGCGTGGTGTTTTTTTTATCTGTGACGGATCCGTCGAGTTGCTTCAAGACGCAATGTCAACCTGTAGCCACTTAAGATCCGCTACATACATGGCATTACAAAAATGCTTCAGTGCGTGTACCTTCTGGTAGATCTGAATCCACATTGAGAACGACACTCATAGATCAGGATCAGGATCACGACCATAGATCAGGATGAGGATTTTAAAACCGAATGGGGCCCAGCTTGAGAAGTGGTCCACATTGTGGCCATGCCAGAACTAGCCACCTTTGAAATATGTGACCCGGCCATCACAGCCAAGCCACGCGCATGTCGGTCGTTGGCTTGGCAGGTTGAGACCAAATGTTTGTCAGTTTCACTATTGTCTGTCTATTGTGAAATCTGAAACAGTCTATTTCTTTTCATTCTCTCCGCGGGTGATCATCTTAGTTCGTTGAGGCTAACCTTCTGAGGGACATGCATCTAGTTTTGCTGTGACGGGTGACTCCCCGGGTGTCATCTTAGTTCGTTGAGGCTAACCTTCTGAGGGACATGCATCTAGTTTTGCTGTGACAGCACAATTGAAGAAATTGCTTTCAGTCTGAAAGACTGTATCCTCATTAGGACCGCGGGATGTCCTGGCTCAGGCAAAGTTGTAGTTATTTTATACTGGACTTCACAGACAGCAGCAACTGTCAAGTCTACATGAGTAATGTGATGGCCTCCTCCGTACTTACCAGGGCCAATAATGCTATAGCGTCGGCCCTGACGGAAAAATGAAATACAAACTGTCAAGTCAACTAACAAATAACATGCAAACTATATACTCAACATCTAACATGTCAGCCTGTCTAACAAATCACAGACTGGCTTTCCAGACGCGGACAAGATTTATAGCCCAACATCCGATAACATACCCGTAGCTAATGCAGCTTGATCACGAAAATTGTTCTCTGATTGTGGAAAATCGCAGTAATTCAATGATTTCAAGGATAAATTTACAATCGTCATAGGACCAGTAAGAATGTCAACTGCACAATGAGATTACTGAGGCAGAAGCTGGGAGGGGTTTCTGGTTTTGCTACACAGGGGATGTGCTAAGTTATGTTTTTTATGTTTTATATTCTATTGAATGGTGCCTTTGACACATTTGTGATAAAGATGCTACCATGTGGTACCTGTTAATTGACACAAGTATAATTTTATCAAAATGGCCAAATTGGGTCAAATTTTGACATACACATAGCGGGAAGCTATATATCGAGTGTCCCAAAAAAAGTGAACCGCTTTGTGAACCGCTTTTTGACAAGTAAATGTATTTTCTTAGCGATAGATACATGTAAACCGAATTTATTGAAAATTTTCACAGAGTAACTTAAGTCTGCGAAATATCTAGGAGAGCGGTCGCAAGTTATATGAGAAATTGTCAAATAGGGAACCCCGATCACGCAGACCACGCGAGAATATACGCGTGGGTTTGAACTGATAGTACACCGACGCCACCTATTATTCATGACGATTTAAGGTGTGATTGGCCGTGCTTGGTGAACCGCATCTCGAACAATGAGCCTCTAGGTGTCATGTCTGCTCTATCAGTCTCACGTGACCTCTATTCAGCCAGCGCTCCCCATTTCAAAACAGAATGTCCCCTGGCAGCTGGCATGAACATGATGAAGGTCACATTGCACAGCTATTGGATTTTTTGACATGCTGTTTTGAATTTGACACTACTCGCATAATTTGCGACCGATCTCTTAGATATTTTGCAGACTTGTTGATGATACCCTGAGGTGACTCTAGGGTGAAAATTTTCAATGAATTCGGTTTATCTATCGCTGAGAAAATACTTGTCAAAAAGTGTTTTCAGTTTTGCCACCACATTGCCAAGCCAAGAAATTCAGATCAAACCAAACTGGTGTGAATCCTCTGACCTAGGGGTAAAAAATTTACAAAGTGTCTAAAGTCAACAATAGCCATTGTGGTTACGAAATGTGAACGAACGCCGACGACGGATGACAGACACTGCACTAATCCATGGAAAGAGTGACACCAGGTGAGCTGAAGTCCCTGCCATCATGTCTGAGATGATTAAACAAAACAAAAGCAGTTTTCAGAAACTGTAATGAAATGGTCCATGGACCATGTGCTCACTCGTTTGGACATAACAGTGTAATGACAGAGAGAGGTACATGTCGGTTATGAGCAATCTGGGTCAAGTCATTCCCAAGTTGCAGGACCTCAATGATTGTTGGGTTATGCCGACTGGCGGCCATATTGGATGTCCGATCGGGCCAAAACTTCACATGCACATAAAGGTCATCTAGAGGGAGCCACATAGCACATTTGAGCGCTCTAGGTCAAGTTGTTCCTGAGTTATAGCACATTTCATGATTTTCGGGTTGCGCCACCTGGCGGCCATATTGGAAGTTTAATCAGGCCGAAATTTGACGNGCTAACGGACCACGCCGGACGCCGGACGACGACGACGACGACGACGACGGACGACGACGGACGACGGACGCCGCAGGACGATAAAAGCTCACGAGTGAGCTAAAAATCCTGCGTTCAGTCAAAAAAAATTAACCAAACTAAGCTGGGCTGTAGGCCTACAGGATCAGCTGATTCAAGCAGACACCTATCAATAACGCAACAATCTCTAGTGGTTCTGTGTTGGCATGATTAGTAATTCGAACAGCAGACAAGCCCAACAGAGAACCATCTTTATAATGATTTCTCCTGAGAGCCATTAGTCCTCAGTGAAAGCAGATGAGATCTGCAATGAGGGCTAGTCGAGTCTGACATGTCTGATGATGATACAGTGTACTGGATTTATAGGTACTCAGTGTTCTCCACGCCAGTTAAAAAAAGGGCGGCTCGCCCCTCTTAAAAATACCGACAGCAAAATCCGCCCCTCTTAAAAATTTGTCCGCCCTAATATTTATGGTTTAGATCGCTCAACTAATGCATCTCAGATGCTCAAAAAACGCACCTCAGAGCACCTAAAATCCAAATTTCGCTGGGGCTGGCCCCCAGACCCCCCACCAGAAGGCACCTCATGCAGTGCCTTCGGCACCACGCCCACCGCCGCCCCTCTTAGACCAAAACCCGTGGA
>NMRB01000339.1:211672-223041 GCA_002633025.1 Notospermus geniculatus | reverse complement strand
GGAGGATGGATGAAGAGGAGCGAGGTAAAAACCCCTGCTGTGGGAGGATGGATGAAGAGGAGTGAGGTAAAAACCCCTGCTGTGGGAGAGTGGATGAAGAGGAATGAGATAGAAACCCCTGCTGTGGGAGAGTGGATGAAGAGGAGCAAGGTAAAAAACCCCTGCTGTGGGAGGATGGATAAAGAGGAGCGAGGTAGAAACCCCTGCTGTGGAAGGATGGATAAAGAGGAGTGATGTAGAAACCCCTGCTGTGGGAGGATGGATGACGTTCGTTATCCACAGATACTTGAAACAAAGAAGTAGATCAAATTAGGAAGGAAACGCAGACCTGACAGACATGTAAGGATGCAGCCACCGAAGTCATTCCCTGCCATTCAGATCCAAAAGTGCAATCAATCCCTTGATAATACTTACGAAAAAATGCTCTGTCAGATTCTAAGGCAACACGATCAATTCGATCTTAAACAAGTGCACTGAGTGTGTCACATTTGATTGAAGAATGATCGGCTGCAGTTACTGATCATGTGGAAAACGATAAAATCAATCGAAATTGAATTCTAGCTGAGGCCCATCATTTATGGTATTACTTCACTGTGTCAGTGTGACTTCACGGCAGAAATGTACGGTGATGCTGTGGATGTTACACTGCTGTGCGACTTACGAATTGTCAAAACTGTCAGATTGCATGCATTGCCATTACATGATTCGTGGAGCGGGCCAAAAATATTCCCCTGATAATAAAAAAATGACGGAAATTGAAACAGGCTCCACCGACCGAAGACCCAAACCCATGCTAAAACTCCCCCCGTCTGTGCCCGTTTCGTGGAAACACAAAGCCCACACCTACTGCACGTGCACCGCTCTCGTCACCGCCATTACAAACTTTCCGCGACATGACGTTCTTTATGACGTCATGGGGCGCGACACCTGAGTCACGAATGTAGACTGTGTATTGGGCCTAAAATGTACGCACAGAAAAAGCGGCAGCACCCAAGTTATGAAATAAATCCATGTAATTCACTGGGATTATGAAACTTTATATGTGCAGGGCTTTCATTAAGCCTGCGTATGGCGTCTATTACGCATGTAAACTACACAAATGACGCAAATATAAATAATTCTGAAGTCTCAAAAACGCAGGTAAATTCGATGATACGCTGATAGAGAAAGTGTGGAAGTCCCATCTGCCAGTAGGACCCCGGCTGACGCAGGTATCAAGATATTGAAAGTCGTGCGTGGCCAAATTTTCTTCAACACGCCGAATCCTTGCTAGCGGAGGTGAAAATCGAACTGTGGGGATTCCCTTCGCCAATGGCAACCACACACTCCTGGCTGGAGCGCTACACCGGTAGCAACAAACGAAGGGACGATTTGACCCCAGTAAAATATAACAAGAAGTCATGACCCCGAAAAAGAATTGCTGGAATTCTAAAGACCCCAGCATCTTCCCAAATTGACTTCCATGAAAAATTGTGGAAGTCATGACCCAGGTAGTGAAAAAGTTAATGAAAGCCCTGTATGTGTATGGACTTTGTAACTTGAAGAATATTCGGCAGACTTCACTCACTTCACTTTTTGATTTGAAGTTCCAACCTATTTGCCATCATCTCAAAATTCAAAAAGTGAAGTGGGAGTGAGGTCTGCCAAAATGTAATATTCTTCAAGTTACAAAGTCCATGCACATAAAGTTTCATAATCCATTTTAAGTGAATTACATGGATTTAGCCGCTTTTTCTCTGAAACCGTGCGTACATTTTAGTAGGCCCAATACACAGTCTACATTCGTGACTCAGGTGTCGCGCCCCATGACGTCACAAAAAAACCTCATGTAGTGGAAAGTTCGTAATGCTACGCGTCTACACACGCCTCGTGGAAAAGCGGCCTTAGCTTCAAAGAAAGCTGGAAACTCGGCTTTTATAAATTTTTGTGGTGTTCCATGTAAGATTTTCTTTCACCATAACATTTTTAGTAGACCGAGACATGTGAGCTGAGAACAAATTGAAGTTCATCATAACGGCACTGACCAAATTCCAGGAAGAGGATTACGCACAAACATGCCATGCCATTTCAATAACCTGACTGGATCACACTCAGTCTTAATTACTCTTCCACTTCTCAAACATTGTCAACAAATCAATTCACAACTTTCCAGCACATCCGCTATCTCAACTATGCCAGAAATGAGCAAGAAAATTGTAATCATAAAGCTGAAAAATTCTCTCAAAACCTCATCAATCAACAAGGAATGTTTCGTTACCAGATTAAGATGAGATGCCAAATTCCAAAGATCATCCTTGACGTCTGAATTGGCACTTCGATAGAAAACTAGCTGATTTATGACATGGGATCGATGTGACTCGGATCGACGCTGACGTGCTCATTTCCTGGATGGATGGCGAGTGAAGGAGATTGCTTCAACTAATTTCACCTGAATACACAGTCCTGTGATGGTGGAATGACTCCTAGACAGAGAAGAAAATCCATATGATAAAAGATACTGTGATTTGGCGTGATTCTTCGCAGATAGTTTTATCGCTTGGATGGTGTCCAGGGCATATTTCATAGTTGAGTGATAGCTGGGAACACTTCTGGGAAGAAATCATGCATGTCTCGTTCGTGTAAAAGTAGACAAGTACAGTACAGGTCACAATTGACATCCCTACGGCTTCGCGTATGTTACTCGTAAGTTACGAGTAACTTACGCATAACTCACTGCTTTGGTTTCGCGTAACTCACCGTGTAACTCGTCAAAATCGCGTAACTTGCCTCGTTAATCACTGCGTAGCTAGCGAAATTCGCGTAACTCACCGCGTAATTCACCTCGTAAGTTACATGTAACATAGCTCGTGAGTTGTTGCGTAAGTTACGAGTGACTTACGCGTAACTTTCGCGAATTTAGGGATGTCAATTGTGACCTGTACTGTACGCCTATTGGGTCGTTAATAGTGAGGTTTCGCAAACCTGACAAAACACGAAGTACGAAATACGAATTCAGGACTTCATTNTTTCTTTCACCATAACATTTTTAGTAGACCGAGACATGTGAGCACTGACCAAATTCCAGGAAGAGGATTACGCACAAACATGCCATGCCATTTCAATAACCTGACTGGATCACACTAGTCTTAATAACTCTTCCCAGTCTTTACCATTTGACGGGCGCGATTTTGCTTGCACCTCGCAAACAATAGAATTTCTATTGTTTGCGAGGTGCATGCAAAATCGCGCCCGTCAAACGGCAAAGACTGTCTTCCACTTCTCAAACATTGTCAACAAATCAATTCACAACTTTCCAGTACATCCCTAATCTCAACTATGCCAGAAATGAGCAAGAAAATTGTAATCATAAAGCTGAAAAATTCTCTCAAAACCTCATCAATCAACAAGGAATGTTTTGTTACCAGATTAAGATGAGATGCCAAATTCCAAAGATCATCCTTGACGTCTGAATTGGCACTCCGATAGAAAACTAGCTGATTTATGACATGGGATCGATGTGACTCGGATCGACGCTGACGTGCTCATTTCCTGGATGGATGGCGAGTGAAGGAGATTGCTTCAACTAATTTCACCTGAATACACAGTCCTGTGATGGTGGAATGACTCCTAGACAGAGAAGAAAATCCATATGATAAAAGATACTGTGATTTGGCGTGATTCTTCGCAGATAGTTTTATCGCTTGGATGGTGTCCAGGGCATATTTCATAGTTGAGTGATAGCTGGGAACACTTCTGGGAAGAAATCATGCATGTCTCGTTCGTGTAAAAGTAGACAAGTACAGTACAGGTCACAATTGACATCCCTACGGCTTCGCGTATGTTACTCGTAAGTTACGAGTAACTTACGCATAACTCACTGCTTTGGTTTCGCGTAACTCACCGTGTAACTCGTCAAAATCGCGTAACTTGCCTCGTTAATCACTGCGTAGCTAGCGAAATTCGCGTAACTCACCGCGTAATTCACCTCGTAAGTTACATGTAACATAGCTCGTGAGTTGTTGCGTAAGTTACGAGTGACTTACGCGTAACTTTCGCGAATTTAGGGATGTCAATTGTGACCTGTACTGTACGCCTATTGGGTCGTTAATAGTGAGGTTTCGCAAACCTGACAAAACACGAAGTACGAAATACGAATTCAGGACTTCATTTCCATGACGTAATGTATTTCAGGAGATAGTTGGTACCACAAATGTCCCTCCTGCCAGTGCGTCTTTTAGTATAAGACCAAGACTAGTAATGGTGCATCTTTAATTTTTAAATTTCCACTTCGTAGCTACGAAGTGGAAACGAAAGATTAAATTTCAAAGTTTAGTACACACACCGTAACTCTATCGGTCTTACATCATACGCTAAAAGACGCTCATGCAGCAAGCTGTATTTGTGGTACGATTAAGCATCTCCTGAAATACATTCCCACGTCATGGAAGTGAAGGCCAATTTCGCATTTCGTACTTCGTGTTTTGTCAGATTTGCAAAACCTCACTAATAGTGAGGTTTCACAAATCTGACGAAATACGAAGTACGAAATACGAAATTGGACTTCATTTCCTTGAGGTGATGTATTCAGAATCTGGTTGGTACCACAAATTTTATCGCCTGCTGCAAGAATGTCTTAGCATACGACGTTGGGCCAATCTTTGAAATTTGTCTTTCGTTTCGACTTCGTACATAGTGGAAAGTTAAACATTCAAGATGCACCATAACTCTGACCTGGTCTTACATGATGCTAAAAGACGCACATTAGCAGCAGGGACATTTGTGGTACAACGGTACCAACCATCTACAATGTACCATGTCTACAGAAATAGTAATTAGGTCCTGGAAATGAAGTTGAATTTCGTATTTCGCAGTTTGTTTTCATCAGATTTGCGAAAACTCACTATTGTTATATCCAGCAGAGAAGTGCAGGCAATGGGGACCGCATAGGCTAGCCAACTGCCTAGTAGGTGTCACTAGTCGTTCCGAAATGAAAGTGACATCCACGTCCTAATATCCACCACAAAAGGCATTCATTGTATACATGTAGGACTTGGTTAATTTGGTGTGCTTCCCGCTATCGTGGCTATGCATGATCCCCTGCCCCATTGAAAAAAATTTAAAAAGCTAAACTGCATAAAACCAACACAACACAGTGCATTATTTGACGAGGCAGAAGGTTTTGCCATTGTTCGTATATTTCATCTGGGAGCAATCACCAAAGACATCCTGACCAACCTCAAAAGTCAAATCTTGATTCTGGAAGGAACTACTATAGTCTTTTGCACAATCATGACAACTGTCACTTCGGACACCATTCCTGTGCCAAGTATTCCTGTTGTGTCTCAACTAAAACCCAGAGGTCGAATGTGGCGCCACCAAACATGCCCGTAAATAACAGGCTCGTAAAAAATCTGTCATCTTCCGCAGGTACTTACTTCAAGGTGTTTTGCAATTCCAAACCTGACCCGTCTGATTCTCACCAGTCTATCTGGCCTGACGCCCATCTAGCCTGGTTTGAATCCATCCATCACATTTCCCGCTTCTGAGGAGCTCAGAGCCTCAGCCAATCATCGGTCTGCGAAGGCAAATCGACGTGCCATTCAAAATCCGTGTTACAAATGTATTCGTGAAGAGAAGAGGAAGTACCGATTTCTGATTGGCTCAGACAGAGGCAGGGCCAAGTAGGGGTCAGATTCATTCATAATTAATGAGTTAACAAAAAAAAGATGACATGATTGGGACAAGGCTAAAGACGCAGTCGATGGCCTTGTTTGGACACGATGGAACCACCATGCTTTACATGGCACTATTTGTGTTTTGTTCATGCAGTTCAGCTTTAAGTAGTTCAACATTGAAGTTGATGAGGCCATTTTGCAAAGACTTCCTGCCATTTTATCAGGGAGGAACCAACCAAAAGCAGTGAATGGAAAGAATTCTGAGCACTGAACACTGGAAAAAAGTTGGTAAAGAATCGTGCCTTGGGCAAGACGATGAGATACACTAATGATGGAATACACCAGAAGTGGTCCCGAGGTTTACCAGCTGCCTCTGGTAAACATGGGGTTTTTAATTCAGAAATGATGATAAAGCACCCATTAGAGAAACTAATACACTAGCCACATTAAAGATAATGTATCACGGATATTTTTGCGGGCCACGAAAATCATTATTTACATTTTGTTTGTTTGTCTCCAGTCTTTCTTTGTCTTATGAATAATTTGTTGGTGGCATGCCCCTCTAAATTCTTTTGATACGGAAAAAACTATTCAATGTGGTGGGTTGGCATGTCCCAAAAGTCCAAAATACATGTAACATAATGTAAATATCCATGTTTACAAACATTGAATGTATAATGAAGTCGTGATACATTATCTTTAATTGAACAAAATGACTGAAATGGTTCATGGACCATGTGCTCACCTTTGGGTGAATGTACCAGGAGAACAGATGACTAATTGTGTTTTTGGTTTTAGCCACCTAGGGTCATATTCATAAAGCAGTTCTATTTTTAGAACCGTCTTAGGCTGGTTCCAGTATCGTCAACCACTGTACTTGGAACTGGCCTAAGACGGTTCTAACCATAGAACCGCTTCATGAATACGACCCCTAGTGACCAAGCCAAGAGTCGAATTGGGTCGAAACTTGGTGTCTGATGTCATCTGACCAAGGGGCACATCTGTACCAACTTTGGTGTCAATTGGCCTGGCGGTTACAAAACTTGCCCTGCTAACGGACGCCGGCGACGATGGACACCGCGTGACGGCTATAGCTCACAGGTGAAAAAGTCTCTATTATTATTCCAATGCAACAATGTAGACATTCCACACATGATGTCACTATCAGAGAAGAAAACACAGTTATACCGTAGCATACATGTATTCCCTCAGAGAGATGGAAAGCTGTTCATGCAGATTATTACATGACTAAAGAATATGGCTCAAAGACAGAATATTGGATGAATCAGTGAAAAAATAAGGAAGATACCAATATCACCACAACCAATATAACCACAAGCAATACTCAAACAGATTAGCACAAAAATGTGCTCTCTGGGAATTTTGTCCTGCATCAAATGATCAGCAAGTAGTGGAAAGAAATGTGTGAAAACGAATTGCTGGTGCGAGGTACATGTAGAGTACATGTAAATGGGGAACCGGAGGAACCAACGTCACGACGTGGCGCTGTGAGCGGTGCGACCGAAGTTTCTTTTTTCTAACGTTATTTCCATTTATTTCTGGCGTGAAAACATGCACCCTTTTGTTTCAGTCGCCTTGCATTAAAATGTACCGGTACATCATCTTGTAGCAGATGGAAATTTCTGCATTTTTCAGTGCTTTTTTTTCTTAAAATAAAAGAAATAGGCGATATAATGACAACGTCTTTATCTCATTATTCCTGTAGAAAAATGTACAGCTCATTTTTTCATGATGCAACGTCAACACTTAAAACAACGTCAATGACGTCGTTTCGGTCACACCACTCACAGCGCCGACCTGTCATGTCTGTCGGGATAAACGGCACGCGGGTTCCTCATTCAAGGAAAGAATCACAAATGCCAGGCAGATGGTTATAACACACGAAAAGGAGAGGACAACTAGAAAGTTCAGGTAGTGAACTTAATCCCAGAGAGATCAAGATCTTTCGGTGATGTGCAGTGATCAAGTGAGGTTTCACAAATCTGACATACAAACACGAACAAGTACGAAATATGAAAGTGGACTTCATTTCCATGACGTAATATATTTCAGGAGGTGGTTGGTACCACAAATATCACCTGCTGCAAGAGCGCCTCTTAGCGTGTGACGTTAGACCGCTGAAATTTATCATTCGTTTCCACTTCATAGATACGAAGTGGAAATTTAAAAATTCAAGATGCACCATAACTCGTTCGGTCTTATGCAAACAACGCACTGGCAGCGGGGACATTTGTGGTACCAACCATCTCCAGAAATACATTAGGTCCTGGAAATGAAGTTGAATTTCGTACTTCGTGTTTCGTCGGTTTTGCGGAACCTGATCGCTGTTATCTACAGTGACTTTATATATAAAGGACATAGATATTGCAAAGGTGGCTTACTTTAGGAGTGAAACAAAAAAATAGCAAAAATCTGAAAGTGCTAATCGACAGTCAGAATGTCAGATGGAGGCAGTAACTTGTCTCAATCTCGGAGAAAAAATGCCTCCCTTTTCATGTGGTAGAAAGTAATGGCCTTGGCAGTGATCACATACATAACCCCTGACATGCCCGATGACAAAAAATATCCATGTTTTTTTTTCTTCTATCAGCAGAACATGAGAGATTGGAGGCCCAAATCAAGCAGATCAAGAGAATCGGAAAAACATTTGTGGCATGGGATGGGAAATTGAAGTGACTGACCCGAGAGGTTGATGAGAAGGACAATTGGGGGTGACAGCTTGCCAAATCAGGTTGGATAATCTCCGCCATTCTATCATGATTGCAATTTTCCCTTGATTGACATTCTCATGCCAGAGGCACGCATCCGTAACAGCCAACGACAAGTGGAAGGCAACAACTGAGGTAGTCACATAATCATGGAACTCCAGAGTTCAAGGGTCTATCAATATTTTTCATATTTGGCCAATGAAGCACGGAATTTCTCCAATTCATGTCATCACCATAAATGAAGGATCATTCTTCTTATTGAGACTGGCCTGCGTTTGACAAGGCAATCACCAAGGCAGTAATACATCACACCAGCAGTGTGTGGAAATCAATAGTGCAAGCAATGGTCTGGTCATCAGTGACAGTGCTATCTGATGGGTAGTTGTGTTGATTTTTACAGAAACTGGTGAATTAACCACAAGAAATATGCTGCTGGCTTGCACACATATTCAGATTTTGGTGGAAGCCGGTCAGCACTATTAAATATGCACATAGACCGGTCAGGGTTCTCCACTATTGTAACAGAGGGCGCGGCGCCCGTTCTAAAAATCTGCCGCCCGCGGTAAAAAAAAATTGCAGCCCAGTCAAAATTATTCACTTTAAATAACATTGATAACATTCCAAGCACCAACAGGATCGAGCTAGATTTGCATGAGATGTCCGAAATGCCGGGAAATCGCATTCAGGGCTTTTCAAATTTTTCTGGGGCCCGGCTGAGGACGTGTATGAGGCAGCGGCTTACGATACACTAATCATCAGTAACCGTGTGACGTCACCAGCGCCCAGTCTGTTTCAAATCCTGTGGAGAATCCTGTAGTCCCACATGATTTCTGTGTGAACCCTGATTGAAATAGCCTTTAACCCATTGGTTTGCGGGAATCGCACTTCAAACACACCAGAATTTTTTTGGCTGTGCAGACCCCTCGATTAGAGGACCCCGCCCTCTTTATAAAGTTACAAAAGCCCTACTCCCACAGGATTTCTGTGTGAACCCTTGATTGAAATAGCCGTTTTAACCCATTGGTTTGCGGGAACCACACTGCAAATACGCCAGGATTTTTTTTGCTGCGCAGACCCCTCAGAGGGCTGCAGCACCCCGCCCTCTTTATAAAGTTATGTACAAAAGCCCTACTCCCACAGGATTTCTGTGTGAACCCTTGATTGAAATAGCCTTTAGCCCATTAGTTTGCGGGAACCGCACTGCAAACACACCAGAATCTGTTTTTTTTGCTGTGGAGACCCCTGCTCCCATGCCCTCATAAAATTTGGACTACGTCAAATTCACCCTGCCCTCATTTGGACTAAGTCAATTTTACTCTGCCCTCATTTTGAACTATGTCAAATGCACCCTGCCCATTTTTGCCTAGCGATAATCCAATGTACCATTTTGGTACATTTGGATTGTAGATTGGTTCATCTGATACACTTGAGCCAAATTTTTCTTCAATCCGTAACACATGTGTAGTATTGAATGTTGGGACGTAGGTCTAACTCTAAATGTGCCCTCTTTCCAATGTCTGCTTTGCTTTTGAGTGAGTGCCATTTTCAATCTCAATGTGCTCTCTTTCAACTAGAGGCATCGCAGATGCCGTAGGCTTGCCCGTGTGGAATGTTTACACCTAATGGCGCTGAAGGGGTTATTGTCGTCCTGGGTACACATAAAGTGTACCCAGGTTGGATGTCGTCAAGTGAAATTGTACCTTGGGTCCACTTTCTTGTTAGAAACTGTACCCAGGTTCAGATTTAGAGACCTAGGGACGAGGTTGTTCTCGGTGAAGTCACTTGATATTGTGCCTGCAAGTTGGCCGTGCAAAAAGCTAAAGAAGATAAGTTGGAAGAATTGTATGTTTGACTAGCTGGACAGTTTTCAACCTCGGATGGTTACAGAGGAAGTTCATCAACTCGCCAGCTAGACAAGAAAACATGTCATTTCCATGTAGGCCTACATGTGCATGTGCCATTGTGCATGGCCATGTGTCATATCTGGGCAAACACTGCGGGCCTTTGTGTTCCATTGTTTGGGGAGGTGTGAAAAAGGGCCCGGATTATAATCGGATTATAGAGGGGCAATTAGCTCGCTGTTCCTCCTGTCAGTATAATTCCTCCAAGGTCATAGCAACAGGATCCTGAAACCAACATACGCTAATTCACGCATCCCACGAAATCTTGAGAATGAGCTCGTCCCTAGGTCTCTAAATCTGAACCTGGGTACAGTTTGTAACACGAAAGTGGACCCCCCAGAGCAAAGATTGGTGTGCAACCAATTTGTGGTTGCTGACCAATATGCCACTTAATCTACACCAACACACCACCAGTCCTCCTTGTGGTGAATTGGTGGCCCACCAACGCACCACCACAAAACACCACTAGTTTCTGGTGGCCCACCAAATCACCACCACAGCACACCACCAAATTTCTGTGACATACCAAATCACCACCACAAAATACCACCAAATTTTGGTGGCCAGCCAAATCACCACCACACACTTGTCACCAAGTTTTGGTGGCCCACCAAATCACAACCAATGGTACTTAGTCTGTTTTATCTGTATCACCAAATCACCACCACAATGACTTGTATTTATATTTTTGAAAACATTGCATTACCACCAAATTGTCACCAATTTAATTGACTAAGTCATGTGGTGAGCTGCATCACTGTATTAGCCAATCAGCAAGAAGAACCAGTTAGGTGGATCATTTGAAATCATGAGTAGTCATGGTAGTTGCCCTCTCTTCTTTACAAGCATTTACTACATCTAGATAGTTTGCAAGCCAAGAATTTTGTCAGGAGGAGGTTCATTTTCTTGTATAGAATGGGGTGAGTGTCAGTTTTTCCCGAAATTGTAATGAAATTATCCAAATTTGCAACTTTATATACCGGTACACAACCAACTTCACATGTCTTGCATACTCCGGGGCATAAAACAAAGATGCATTGGGTCATATGAATAAAGATTAGCAAATGCTTTTACTTCAGATTTGT
>NMRB01000339.1:195685-211293 GCA_002633025.1 Notospermus geniculatus | reverse complement strand
GAGTTGTTACAGCCTAGAGGTAGATACATGTATGTGCGAAGTTTCAAAGAAATAGGTCAAGCCATTACAAAAAGAGCCAATTTCATAATTTCAGACAAACTTTGACCCCTGTGACCTTGCAAAGTAGGTCAAATTTAAAAACTCAAGTATTATCTTGTGTATCCTCATTAGATATACCCATGTTGTAAATTTGACAAAGATCCATCTCTTGGTAAGGGAGAAATAGCACTTTTAGTGATTTTGGTTTTGGCCCCCTAGTGGCAAAGTCAAGAATCAGATTTCACCGAAATTATGTCTGTAAGTTACTATAACCTAGAGGTAAATGTGTACAAAGTTTCAACACGATAGTTCGAACCATTATCAAAATATAGCCCTTTGAAATTTTTCACAAAACGCCCCCTGGAGGCCAAAGTAGGAATCCCACCGCACTCAAAATCCAACTCGACCTAGATCTTAGGCCCATATATACACCCACCAAAGACCAAAAAGATTCCTCAAAAAATAAAGGCGCTAGAGCGCTAACAAACCAAAGTTTACGGACGTACGGACGTACGTACCGCCGTACGGACTACGCACGACAGACCACCACTCAATGACCCCAACCACAGCATAAGCCCTGCTGGGCCTTGTGGCCAAGCGGGCTAAAAAAGTGTCCTGCCCTTCTTAAATTCTAGCTAGGGGTCTGCTGTGAAGGTCACATAGCAGACCAACAGACAATCTGAAAGCCTCTATAATAGTGTAAACTTCAAAACATGTCAAAACTATCCCAATGAAAGAACAGTCCTAATTGAAATCATCTGTCAGCTCAGTCGTGGTTCAATGTTGTTCTGTGGATAGGATGTTATGGTACTTCACATTCCCTACTTCAGACTATCAGAGGTATTCCAACAAATTCTGAAGGAACAGGTCCCTAATGACCAACTACACCTGGCCACAATGATGAAAATGCATCGATCCAGTAGAACAGCTCCATGCAGTTTAACACTTTAACAGAGGTTTTGCAAATCTGACGAAACACGAAGTACGAAATATGAAATTGGACTTATATTTCCCTGACGTAATGTATTTTAGGAGATGGTTGTCGTCTAAACGGCCCTATTGGAAAGTAAACCAACTGCGCACGACATGGATTATTTACAACTGACTTGTTTCAAGCTTGGCTTTTTGCCCATGTTGAAGTTACATGTAGGTTGACTTCGACTTTACAAACGAATACGTATGTAGGCTTTGTTATCAACCCCCCGCTTCATCTTCTAACAACATTATATAACTGTTGGATATCACCTATTTCTTCTTTTTCATGGAGTGAATAAGTGTGGGTGTGGCTCGATGTTTGAGAGTTCCATTACAAATACCATGCACGCTGTGGTTCTGATGATGTTATTGTCACCTGAGAGGTGATGGATTAAGTACTTAAAGGTATGTTGGTCTTGCAGGAGAAATTCACACATTTTGCAAATGGGGCAAACGGACGAAGTACTTTTTCACCTCAATCAAAGCACTGTATAATGTAAGACTAAACACTGTTTAAATTAAAAAATACAGTAAATATCACATAAGTCGGACTGTCGAATAACTCGGATAATCACATAACTCAGATGACCTCCCGAGGTCCCGATTTTTTCCACCGATAATTCCATTAAAAATCATCGCATAACTTGGATTCTCTAAGTCGGATTTTCTCCTAAGTCGGATGAAAATTTGAGTCCCAGTGTAATATATTTTCTCCGACTTATATACGTCTAAGTCGGGTAAAAATCCGACTTACACCTAAGTCGGATAAAATCCTACACATAAGGCGGATTTTCTCTAAGTCGAATAAAATTTGCTGGCCCACTAGCATCCGACTTTGCGATGTTTACTGTACAGTAGATTTTACAGAAAAGTGCCCGTAGCAGAGTCCCCACCTCATATTTTGGCATTTTTTTAATCGTTTTCCCTGCAGGCATGGCAGGAGGAAAAGGGACAGACTATATAACCACTGCTTGGAGGAAACTCAGAGTTAATGAGTATCTAGGCCTACTTCATTCTTATCATCAAGTAGTACAATGTAGACAAAAGAAAGTCCTCTCTACCTCATCTTCAATGAGTTCATTCAGGTAAAGACTCGGCTTCTCCTCCCTTTGACCTTCATGCAAGCAAACCATATTCCGTGTTTACGGATTTCCCCGATCCCAAAAATAGCAACCAATCACGGCAAAGCTTGCATGATGTGTTCCTAGTAATGATGTTGACCAATCAAAATTGGATGAAATATCATTGATATTATTTCTTCCATGAACGACGAAGAAACGAGGCTTCTGATTGGGCGCGCGAGAAAATCCCAATGCGTTGAACACGGAATCTGGCTGCTTGTTGCAGCAAAGTGTACATACAATGTATGTAGGAAGAGGTTAGCCGATTTCTGCATTGATGCATTATGCCATGTATGCAGAATGCTCTACCTTGGACATGTTGGAGATTGTCAAAATGAATTGAAACCAAAAGTTCGGCAATATCAGGCTCCACGGTTCCTAGGTTGCCTGCTGCTGCGCTGCCAGGATGCAAGACCCAATGAATAGGGCCCAGTGCAAGGCTGACATGGAGACATGTAGAAAACTTGCAGACGATACCTTCAGCCTTCAGCACTTCGTCGAACCTTGCCATTTATTTACTATGCACAAAGCCAGACTACAAAGAATGATACCCAGCTCATCACATCAAAGCTATTCAGCACTAAAGTCAGCACAGCAGGTTTCATCATGTATGTGAAGAGAAGATAGATTTATGAAGCTCCAACCTTGAAAGGAATGGAAACTTGAGTGATGAACAACTAAGGGGAGAAAGGGAAATAGGAAGAGCCGCTGTGGTGCAGTGGCTCGGGTCTCTGGCTAGTGGTCAGAAGGTCACCCCGGTTCGATCCCCACTCGGCATGAGACCTTGGCTAAGTCTCTTTACCTCAATTGGCTCACCCTACCCAGGTGTTAAAGGCCGGTACCTACATGACCCAGCTGGCAGAGATGGTTATGTGAATTGGCAGCCGGACTGTAATACTTCCCGGGAAGTGGAGCTTGATCTGGATTGCACAGCTATAGCTGGGGTAATAATTGTGAAGTGCCTTGACACTTTATGTAATAGTATAAGAAATAGAAACGGGTTTCTTAAGGTGAAAGTCATCGCGTCTTTCTTCCAGATTCGAATCCACGGACCCTCGGACACGGACACTTATGTAAAAGGCACTGTAAGTTATAAGTTAAGCCCACACATTATTATTATTATTATTATTAAATGAAATGGTCCATGGACCATGTGCTCACCCGTTTGGACATAATAGTGTAATGACAGAGAGAGGTATACAGGTATACATGTATGAGCAATCTGGGTAAGTCATTCCCAAGTTGTAGGACTTCAATCATTTTCAGTTTATGCCACCTGGCAGCCATATTGGATGTCCAATTGGGCCAAAACTTCACATGCACATAAAGGTCATCTAGAGGGAGCCACATAGCACATTTGAGTGCTCTGGGTCAAGTCGCTCCTGAGTTATAGCACATTTGATGATTTTCGGGTTACGCCACCTGGCGGCCATATTGGAACCTCAATCAGGCCGAAATTTGACGTGCTTGTAAAGGCCATCTAGAAGGAGGTAAATATCAAGTTTGATTGCTCTGGGTCACGTCGTTCCTGAGTTATAGCACATTTGATGAACTTTTTGGGTTACGCCACCTGGCGGCCATATTGGAACCGCAATCAGGCCGAAATTTGACGTGCTTGTAAAGGTCATGTAGAAGGAGGTACATTTTATCAAATTTGATCGCTCTGGGTCAGGTCATTCCTGAGTTATAGCACATTTGATGATTTTCGGGTTACGCCACCTGGCGGCCATATTGGAAGNAAAGGATTTGCGTACCTTTAAAGTTACGGGGGCTTTGTGAATAAGGTCCCAGTCAAAGAATTTACCTCAAAAGTGAGCGAAAAAACGAACTTGTATCTCTGACCAACCAGAAGAAATCAGTCACGAAAACTTACCTTGAATTCAGTGATCTTGTCAATGATTCAAAAAAGTTTGTTTTAAAAAATTATCCCAGAAGATACAGAACCAAAGAAAAGGGTGCACCACTGGATTACTCGCCTATGACTTTAGATATTCCTTATGAAAAAGACGCAAAATCAAAGGTGGTTTACCGTTTCAGAAGTGTAACATGTGTAGTGTACTGAGTAATGAGACTGCTGAAGATATACCAACCAAGTCCTGGCACATAAGAAACAGAAGTTTGAACTGCCATCTAGTGACAAGAGGAAGAATGAGCTGGTGGTTTTAGATTAGAATGATAGATTAAAGCTGAACTGCATGAATGAACAAAAAGCCCTCGATGCGACGAGCAAGAGAAATGCTAACGCCCTGCAAACACCTCAAACGAAGGCTCAGAACATGATAGACCCACGATGCCAGGAGGGCGCCACCTTATTTGTCTTTGAGCTGTCAAGGTGTCAAAATCCTCTGGTGAGCTCCTGCTGAACACTCGAAAGAAAATTTTTGACCCAGCTGGGAATCGAACCCACGCCTTGTTACCGTCTTTAGTCCAGTCAATATAGCTCAAATTTGGCCCAACCTAAAAAAAACTGCAAAAGAAATGGGACCACTTTTATTTGAAAGTATTTTGTCTTAGGAATAACATATCCAAAATCCCACTTCAGCAAAATATTGGAACATGCTTAAATTTGGAGTTGATTCAAGGTGAACTGGCACTTCACTGGGCCAATATTTGGACTTTGTACAGGAGAATGGGATCCGATGTGCAACTAACTTTTGAACGGTTGAATTTACACCCAATAAATGTACTACAAACAGATAGAAACACGGTGCCTCTTAATCGAAAAAACATGTTTTTTTGTAATTTCTAACTAGCTATGTAATTGGAAACTGCGTTTTTATGCATTTTGACCCATTTTGTGTTAATTTACATGAAACGTCATTTCTTATTACATAAAACAATTAAAGACATGCTTATCTGCTTCTAAGTGCCATGTTTCTATCTATTGGTAATACATTTATGGGGTGTAAATCCAGCCGTTCATAAGTTAGTTGTACATCGGTTCCCATCCTCCTGTACAAAGCTCTGTCTTGGGTCCAATGACAAAGTCAGTTCCAAAAATTCAAACAAAAAACGAACTTGTATCTCTGACCAACCAGAAGAAATCAGTCACGAAAACTTACCTTGAATTCAGTGATCTTGTCAATGATTCAAAAAAGTTGATAAAAATTATCCCAGAAGATACAGAACCAAAGAAAAGGGTGCACCACTGGATTACTCGCCTATGACTTTAGATTTCCTTATGAAAAAGATGCAAAATCAAAGGTGGTTTACCGTTTCAGAAGTGTAACATGTGTAGTGTACTGAGTAACGAGACTGCTGAAGATATACCAACCAAGTCCTGGCACATAAGAAACAGAAGTTTGAACTGCCATCTAGTGACAAGAGGAAGAATGAGCTGGTGGTTTTAGATTAGAATGATAGATTAAAGTTGAACTGCATGAATGAACAAAAAGCCCCCGATGCGACGAGCAAGAGAAATGCTAACGCCCTGCAAACACCTCAAACGAAGGCTCAGAACATGATAGACCCACGATGCCAGGAGGGCGCCACCTTATTTGTCTTTGAGCTGTCAGTCAAGGTGTCAACATCCTCTGGTGAGCTCCTGCTGAACACTCGAAAGAAAATCTTTGACCCAGCTGGGAATCGAACCCGCGCCTTGTTATCTCTGTTCCACCGTCTTCCCCATTCGGCCACCAAACTTGTTGGAAGACACTCATGTTTTCTCTTATTCGTAGTATTATTACGTAAGTCAGAGGCCTACGTCTATGACAAACACAAATCATGTTCTTGTCAGCTGGCTCGTTGGCCGAGTGGATAGAGTGGTGGATTATAAATCAGAAGGTCGACGGTTCGAATCCCGTCTTAAAATGATTATAATTTTTTTCTTTGAGTAGTGTAAGAGGTATCCAGAGATGTCGACAGCTCTGTTGCCTGAAGGCAAATAAGGTGGCACCCTCCTGGCATCGTGGGGTCTATCATGTTCTGAGCCTTCGTCTGAGGTGTTTGCAGGGCGTTTGCAATTCTCTTGCTAGTCGCATGGGGGCATGCGACTGGTCGCATGTTCACAGTGTACTGTGCAGTAGGTATAGTGCTGAGGCATGTAGGGACATCACCATGCACCAACATCCAATCAAATTCGACCTCATTAAAATTTGTCTGGACAGGGGGTATATAAGGCCTTTAATTCACCTTTAACTGCCACGAGCGCCACCCAACGTCTCATAAATGAACGACTCCAAATCATGTCAACGTCTGTGTATGGCGTTCCATACAAAATTATCGCAACGTCCCCCGTTTGAAAAATGTGAACGTCTCTGATAAGGCACGTCTCCAAAGTTTGTGACCCGGTAATCACTCCAGTGCCACCCAACCATGCCAACGTCACCTTTATGAACGACGCCAAACCACAGGGCCAGGCCACGCGGTAACGGAGGGACACTTTTGCTGTATTTTGCTCTGGTACTCCTATTCTGTCCAAGGCTGAGTAAAATAACTACTGGTATTTTATAAAGGCTACCTCAGGCTACAAACTGAGGGAAAAAAGTTTGGTGGCAAACAACTTCTTGGGGGTGAAATTTACAAAAAATAGGCTGGTAACGGAGGGACGCAAAATTAACGTCTATTTTTAACACATTTTTTCAGAGAGGCATAACATACGGTTCCCTAGGTGAAAAGGGTTAGCTTTCTCTTTCATGTTGTACTACTACCACTTAAATATGAACATGCAAAATTATAAACAACTGGTGCTGCTCAATTTTTGTGGGGGGAGGTTTGAACCGGGATGGCCATGGTAACGGAGGGACATTTACAAATGGTAACGGAGGGACACATCATATTTTATACAATTCAGGCAGCCATTATGCATGTTATGCATCACATACCAGTTATTTGCATGTTTAAAGATATTTCAGCAACAGTGGAAATCATTTCCACTGACTTGTAAGGGTTTTGGGAGCTTTATAATTGAGCCTGAAAATTGTCCCTCCGTTACTGGTAATGGAGGGACAAGTGAGGGACACAAATATGAACTGGTTAAATCTAGCAAAATAAACATGCAGAACAATGTTTTATTATATCTGATGGCCTAAAAAGTTGTTTTTGGCTTGAGACAGCCCTATAACTTTGATATCTTGGAAGATTTAGTCAGTTTTGGATTTGTGCCCACTGTCACTGGTAACGGAGGGACAGTTTTCACCCCCTTCAAAATCATAATTTTGGAAAAAAAATTCAATATTTGATTATACCACATGGAGAAGCATCCCAATATGCTTTCTTTTGGAAAGTTTCACCTCTCCAAGTGGAAATTTAATGTTTGAAAAATTGAAAAATACCGTTTTTTTGGTAACGGAGGGACAGGCCGAAATGCAGTAAAAATATCTCTATTTTGTTGAAGAACATCTTTGTTTTGTTAAAAAACATCTGTTTTCCAAAAGCACGTCCCTGATTTTGTAACCTATGTCTCTGTTTGGCATGGACAAAATGACAGAAAGCGTGACGTCAGAATCTTTCCAAGTTACGGTGTGTTGCGCTGGGCTGGTAACCAGAATAAGTGTTCTTCACGGGTTTTGGTCTAAGAGGGGCGGCAGGGGGCGTGGTGCCGAAGGCACTGCGCGAGGCGCCTTCTGGCGGGGGGTCTGGGGGCCCTCCCAGCGAAATTAGGATTTTAGGTGCTCTGAGATGCATTTTCTGAGCATCTGAGATGTATAATTGAGCGGTCTAAACCATAAATATTAGGGCGGATGAATTTTTAAGAGGGACGGGCCGTTTTTAAGAGGGGCGGATTTCGCCGTCAGTATTTTTAAGAGGAGCGGGTCGCCTTTTTTTTTAACTGGTGTGGAGAACACTGGAATTTATTATCAGGCCAGCCGGCCGCAGGCCTCAAAATGGGGGTCTCCCCCAGAAAGGGGGGTTCGGGGTGTCTCCCCCCGATTAGGTAACAGAGGCTGCGCTGACCTAGGGGTATATACATGTATGTACCAAGTTACAGATGAATAGCTCCAGCGGTTACGAAACATCCCTGCTAACGGACGACGGACGACGATGACGGATGCTGCACCATCGATCGTAATAGAGCTTGTGCAGCGGCTCATTATGACGTCACTTTTGACCGGCGGTCCACCCTGCTGACGTCGACAACAAAGTGCGCCACGTGCAGATCGCGTCATGGTTGAAGATGCAACACTCCACTTGCGCTGACGACAAACTGCACCAGTGGGTCGCCGACGTCATTTGACGTCAGTTTGACCAGCAAGATGGCGGATTTGTTCGTGATTACGTCATCTGCACAAGCTCTATAGCCTACCCCGGTGAGCTAAAAAGTTGTGAAAACATGCCTTTACAAAATTCCTTCCGCGTGTCAAATGCAGCTTCCATGGACATAGTGCGAAATAAGCTCCCGGGTGTACATGTATGTAAACAAACCCACTTTGTACGGCACCCTCGTAGTACTTTTGTACACAACCTCGGGTTTGTTTACACCCAGGAGCGTCATTTCGCACTACTGTAAACCGTGATATTTTCGCGACGCTAAATGTTCGCGATTTTGGTGATCTACAAGTACAAATTCGCGAAGAATAAATATTCGCGATTGGAACCCTTCAGCTTCAAAAGAATAATAAGAAGAGTAATTTTCGCGCGATTTATGTTCGCGTTTTGACCATTGAACGCGAAAATCGCGAAAATAAAACGCACGCGAAAATTTCACGGTTTACAGTATGTCTATTCAGCAGAATTTTTCGACGCTGATTCAGCCAGGAAAAATTGCTAGGCTAGCTAGGCCTAGGCTACCCAGTAATTTACATTGTGTAGGGTAACGTCGGGAGTATTCGTCGGCCTAAGCTTCTCTTTTGAATACTAGCAATACGTGCAGTTATTCAAGAAAGATCTATGCATGAATGCACAGCACCACCATCCCCCCAACATATCCAGGAAGTGTCCATCACCAACTCACGGGAAGTAGGGGGAGCATCCATAATTTTACCGCTCAGTCGGCTTCGGTAGTATTCGTCGGCGTGAGTCTGGATTCGTCGGGGCCGGAGAAAAATCAAACTGACAAACAAATAAACATATAAATTCAATTTATTCAAAAACATGACTAACAACAAAAATATAGAAGACAAATAACCGAGAAATATTGGCCAACATCACTGCATTGAGTCATCCTGACAGAAACATCTTACCTCAACCCACCATGGAACACAATGAGTGCTCCCCTTACGAATTACAAATAAATTATAAATTATTACGGGTCAAGGCCAGGTCAAAGTTTCTCACATGGCTCATTGGTTGGAGGCAGACGCATAAATTATAGGATAGGGGCATGTTTGGGTACTCTGATTGGTTGTCGACGAAAACTGCCGAGGTCATGACATCACATCGGCAGTATTCGTCGAGCAGTTTCCAGGCACCCCGCACAGTTCAGATGAGCTGTTTGATTGACAAACAGACAAATAAATATTGTGTTGGGAATCCGAGAAACTGACGTTGGGAACCGGGATGTTTTTGTCATGACCTGACCATGTGAGTGGACACAAGATGGCGGCGGTACAGCGATATTTCTTTTCACCTGCTGCGAATTTGCTCACTTTGTGGAGATTCGATGTACACAAACTGTATGTACACAAACTGTATGTACTCTTTGGGTTTGGTGATCAAAATGAAATTATGAGTTAATGACTCTGATTGGGGGATATTTCGCAGGTTTGTGCCGTCAATTTATTTCGGCGCTACGACTTGATTTTGAGATCAGCGAATTCTAATTCATTTCTACCCACCGACGAATACTGCCGACGTTACCCTAGGCCCTATGTTGGGACCAATTTTCTGCACCCCACTGTTGTAGGCCTATACCGGTAGGCCCCCCCCCCCCTAATCATGGTTGAATACATGTACCTCCAAAACAAATTAACCGTCATTAAATGACGGTTAATTTGTTTTGGAGATATTCAAGAATGAAAACTGCTGTCCATTTCCCTTTTTCCACGAGTGTACATTGCTCTGTATTGTTATTGTGTGCATGGAGTACATGCATTGCACTTTGCACTGATTACATGCATTGCTGATTGCATAGCCTACGGCGTACGCCGGCTGGGCTACCGGTACGCAGTCAGTCTTGAAAAACGGACCAAAAATAGGCCTAGGCTAGGCTAGGCCTATTTTGCTATCGTAAAAACCAACGTCTGGTAACCTCTTTACAAAAACAGGCTTAAGAACATGAGAAAAGCAAAGAAAAACCGTGAAAAAGAACCCACTTTCTTCTCAGTAAATGTTGTTTCATGGACGCTGACATCTTGAATTCTCCCGAGGGACCATCTCAATGGCCAGCTTTAGGCCTGATATGAATGTCGCTCCACCAGCGGCTGGAGAAAGATCTTTCATTTAAAGTCTAGGGCAAAATCTAAGGCCAAATCTAATTAATATGTAGGCCTTATCAGATTCACTAAGAGTCACTTGAAATTTTGGCAGTGGCGATGCTTCGGGCTTGTCCACAGTCTTGGACACGGCCCCTCTGTTGTGACGCAATTTGGTACTTCGATGGCTCAGCTGAGCATCAAAATCCAGGAAGTGAACAGGTTTTCTCTCCACTATTTCATGTATTTTACCTGTTTACAAAAATTTGGCCTTATTTTGGTCACAAACAAGAAAGGATCTGAGTTCAAAAGTGTTGTGTGTAAGTCTCAAAGTTAAAAATGCATTGTTGCATAGGCCCTAGCCTAGAAGGCATGACTTTGAGGTCTGAGCGTGAGGGTTTTCTTTCATCATGTTCATTGACATGATTGATTGTCAAGGTTTTTAGCCCGCTTGGCCGAAGGCCAGAAGGGCTTCCCCTTATGCTGTGCTTAGATGCCTTAGTGGTGGTCTGTCGTGCGTGCGTGCGTGAGTGGGTAACATTATAAAAACGCACTGGCTATTCGTACCGTCACGGTGCAAATAACGCCAAACCAGATCTAGGCCTAATTCACACCGTCGTAAACAGCCAATCAGAGAGCTTCATTCAAGCCATGCCAGATGAAGTTACCGGTATCATCTCGCACAATGCCGGATTTTTTTCAATATTCTTGATGAAAACTTTAATTTATAACCACTACCAGGAAAAAAAGTTTTATAATAATCAATGCTTTTGGGCAAGGTAGGCCTACTAACGCCGAATCGGTTAATGTCGTCCTGGGTATAACAGAAATATACCCAGGTTCAATGTCGTCCTACAAAACTATACTCTGGGTATAGTTCAATCTACAAAAGTATACCCAGTATCGTAGTTTTGAGCCTAGGTACGAGTTAGGAATGCATGGCCGCCATTTTGTTTCTCGCTTCAAATGAGACGGCATTTTGCAATCAACATCTTCAAAATATCAGCAAATATTGTCAGATGTTGTGCTCATCGATAGCATGGGTAAACTGTTGACATTTGTCTTAACACAATGGTCAGAACATATCGCAAATTAAGCTCACACTTTCAAAGAAATGAGCAAACGAACAGAGCCGATCGGCGCCCCATATGTTTGTTCGGTGTCGTGCGTTCATACATCTGCGAGCCGTGCTGCGAGTACTCCTGCGGGTTTGAGTGACGATAAACGGCATGCAAATTTCTTTGATGCCTGTCGGTAGGCCTACGATAAATTAAAATGGTGCCCGTCGTGTCGGGCGCCAAAGCAATGTTTTTCGACTTGTCATGCTTGTGCATGGTGATCTGGCATTTGCAAGAACAATCTCGTCTTCAGGTGCTGTATCCAATCCTCGGTATACTTTTGTAGATCGAACTATACCCAGGGTATAGTTTTGTAGGACGACATTGAACCTGGGTATATTTCTGTTATACCCAGGACGACATTAACCGATTCGGCCCTACTAACGTATCTAATGATTCCCCACAGTTCGTAGCATGAGCCTCAGTGGGCGAGTGGTTTGCGTGGGTGGTTATCAAACGGAAGGCCGCGGGTTCGAGCCCCGTCATGACAGCAGGGCTCCCACCGCTCCTATATTTCCTATTTTTCCTATATTTCTGGACTTTTGGCGGGTATATTTCTGGCATTTTCAAGGATATTTCCTATATTTTCAGGCTTTTTTCATCAACCATCAATTTTTAACGACAAATTTTAAAAACTGCATTGAAAAATGGCATAAGTCAAACAGTCTAATCTGGCATCGGACTTTCTCAACCTCAGATGCCGGGAAATCGCTTCTCAGAGCTTCTGATTTTCAAAATTTTCCTGGGGGAGGACCCCCAGACCCCCCACCAAATCGGTACCAGTGACGCGCATGCCTTCAGCACATGCGGGGCCATTGTCCTCCTCCTTCAGAAACCCACCCCTCAAGGAAATTCCTGATCCACCCCTGATCTTTCCTTTTCATGTCGTACCGTTGCCTGAGTCATGGAGATGCTCACAAAACTGCACTGGACTTTGGACTTGATGTCTTCAGCCTAAATTGAGCATGCCGCTTAATGTTTTTAAGGGTACGAACCCGGGCATGAACAAGGCAGCTGACATCAGTTTCAGGTTCCATTACAGTCAAGAGAGAGAACATGACATGGAAGGCAGCCATGAAACATTGTTTTATCGGATCTTTATTAGGTATTTCATGTTAAATTTGATCAAAATTGCTTAGAAATTTCCTATATTTTTCCTATATTTCCCCTAAATTCTTGGAATATTTCCTATACTATTTCGGTCATTTTGTGGTGGGAGCCCTGTGACAAGTTAAAATAAAATTCTGCCACAAAGATATGGCATTTTACGATTTGCAAACGTCTATCATCAAGTCGTTTTTATCAAGGATATCTACAACAGCCAACTGCATCATTCTGGTACCGGTAGTTGAAGTCGGAATCCGAGTCGGAAAAGTGCGCAACCGCTCTATAACGGCCCGCGATGCTTTCACCGGGCCTTCATTTGCAAAGCGTGCCATAGGCCTAGGCTACCGTTCAGCTGAAGTATCGTGTGATGAGTTACCGGTAGGCCTACTTGAAAATCTCAAATTTCCGATATCACCATGACCCCGGCATAAGTGAACAGCCTATCTGATTCTCAATCTTTTTAAAAACATAGGTTGTACAACATGATTCTATGCCTACTCCATCACGGTACCGGTAGTGAGATACCCTGGTACCATTATTTGAAAACTCAAATTTCAATTTATTTGAGATATCAAAATCACCTTGATCCCAGCATCTGAGGTCAAAAGTGAATAGCCGTATATGGACCCTGGGAATAAAATTGGTTGATCACGTTTGAGCTAGGTTGTCATGGTCAAGGTCACGCTCAGTGTCACACACGACTTGCCTTTTTAGCGGTCAAATCAATATTTTTTCAATGTTTTTTTTCTTCTACCTTTCTCATTGTTCATCGTGTATTATATGACTTTTCGTTTATTTGGCATGGGAATGCATGTAAATCATGTATAATTAGGCATATCAATATCATGGCAACATGCGGCATGGACCATGGTGTGCGAGCGCCTATCGGCAATGAGGGTGCAAATAAAAGTGTTCGCCATACTTCGTAACGTAGGCCTAGGTTGCAAAACACAATTAGTGTCAAGTGTAACCCCAATAATTACCCCCCCCCCCAAACACACTCCTCCATACTACGGCCCACGGGTAGAATATGCTAGTGTAGTTAATAGGCCTACGTTTGCAAAACTAGTGGTTGTTTTGGTACAACAATGTATTGCATGGGTAGCCTAGGCCTACTTAATTCTTGGTAGATTCCACCGGCTGCAACGGCTGCACTTTGAATCAATGACAAATTTCTTCGCAAACAATATCGAATAAAAAATATCCACCTTATGGGGCGTTGTTAATGACTATTTGAGGTTTATTATGAATCCTAGTCTGCACTTCATTTATTTACAATCGTTTGATTGACTACTTCAGGTTGTTCTGTTAATTTGAATTATCAAATAGGCAATCTTGTTTTGCATACCCTGTGACGATGATGAAATTGGTTATGGCAACAAAAATTCACGGCTGGACAAGGAAGGTTCAGAATAAATCAATTTTTTTCACAACGAGTGACAGTTCTTCGTGCAAAATATCGCTTACAAAATTGGCATAATGGACATTGTCAAATTGCGGCCGACGTTCTTATCATGCACATGCAACAATAGGAACTGGAGTTCAGAAGTTTGCTGAGAGCGAATTTGAGTCCAGCACCCGTCATCAATAAAAACGCACTTCAGGCTACACATAAATTTCTTAGAGCTCAAGAGGTGACCAGGCCGAACGTTGTTTGGGCCGATTTTTTGAGAACACGAACTGTCAACATGGTCAAACATAGCATTGCTGACGGCAGGGCAAGATGACGGCATCCATGGGCATCGGCGTGGTTCACCCGACGGCAAAAATTACATCTCGTACCGACCAATAAAAATAACAACTGCAAGTTGCCATTTACATGATTTATTTTCTCTCAATTGAGACTTCCAATGACTTATGACGGAAAATCCTCTAAATTCACGTGACATGGACTGGCCATTTTGGTAGGGAGGGGGAAAAAGAAAAGGCCGACACTAAATGTTTTTTTTCATGCATTACAAACTTCCAACACCTGTTTTAGTAGGTAGGGGGGGGGAATAAAAAAGTAGTCTATTTATTAATAGATGAGACATGTATTTTCCCAATATGAGCATCTTCTACCAGAGTGTATGAGTGATTGAATTTCAAAGAAACGTGGTCCAAACGATGACATTAACTCTGGTTTTATAATCGGTTGTGAGTATATCATCTTAAAAGTTGACACGGTTCCTCACAGATTAGAACTAGGCCCTAATTATAGGAAAAAATGTCTCTCAAGCCATGGACAGTCGCGTAAGTGGCTGTGGAAGGCATCTCATTCATTAGACTCCACAAGTGAATTCAAATTTCCCGCACACAGCACTGTGTTTCCTGATTCAACTGAGTCAAATAACTTGAAAACTTGGTCCCAAAATTGGTAAATCTAAAAGCTTGCAATGAAATCAAAAGAGTAATTCAACAAAAGACCCAATTTGTATCTCCTAGCTTATGACCATAAACATCGCAGGCAGACACGTGTAGGAGTTGGCGGGAAGCCAGCTCTGGCAGCCACTAGTCGGTTGTATCCTACTCACACAAAGAAAGTAAATATCTCTTCATAAAAATGACCAACACGGGCAAGCTTTATGTCATTGGAAAGTAAATTTCATCAGGAATTCAATGAAACACTAACACAAACAGTTTATGAAGCGAGTTCTTTCCATCCCAGAGAAATAAAACCAAAAAGTTCAGGACAATGAAGAAGTGAAAGCTGTCCTCAAGTCGGGATCGTTGGCGACTCGCCAGCGTAAATAATCTACTTTTTTTAGTTTTACGTAATTTTTTAATTTAAGCCAGTTTATAAGATGATATGACCAAAAGGGACCATGACAAAGGGTCTGGGGGTACTAAAAACCTAAAAACAATTTTTTTAGGGGCATGGCGCTCATAGGGGTTAAAAAGGGCAAAATACTTTATCCTCGCCTCTAGGTTAGTCCAGAGTACTCATGACTTGGCCTTTGTTCCATACCATAATAGGC
>NMRB01000339.1:180545-191723 GCA_002633025.1 Notospermus geniculatus | reverse complement strand
AAATTTAGTCATTTGGTGGCACGTTTCGTAACTGCTTGGGCTATTGACTTGAAACTTGGTACATATACACCCCTATGTCAGACGACTTATGACACCACCTTTCGGTCCGATTCAATTCTCCGCTTGGCCACCAGGTGGCCAAAACCAAAGCTCAAAGTCCAACAACTCCTGAACTGTAACTGGATTGTCTCCAAATTTTTATCAGGTGCATCTAACGAGGATACATGACCTTGGAACATTTCGATTTAACATTTGTCATTTGTTTTTCTGGTACGTTCACCCAGGTGAGCACATGGTCCATGGACCATTTCATATTCTTCTTTTCGTCTTTTTTTCGATATTGTGATATCGATCAGTGTGAGTGTCGGAAAACGTGGAACTGCGTAATTCTTGAGCCATTTTTTTTTTAAAAAAAAATTAGGGCCTAGCCTAGGCCTATTAAAGAAAAAGGAAAAAAATATGAAAAATATTTTATCATCAGACAGCAGAGGCCAACATTTCATCATTAGGCTAACTGTGGGGTCACTGGACCCCGAAAGGAAAAAAATTGCCCAGGCTAAAATATCATTTTACTGCTGCCCACAGTCGCACTGTCCGAGTTACGGTGCAGAAATTATACATCACCGTCACGGTACGAATAATCATTCTCCACGCACTATTCCCACCGTCACGGTGTAAAGAGCTATTCCTGCACTATTCACACCATCACGGTACGAATAAGAACCGGCGGCGCACTATTCACACGGTTACGGTACGAATAAGAACCGACGGCGCACTATTCACACCGCTGGGGTGATATGTCTCCCTCGCAAAGCCTCGGGAGACATATCACCCCAGCGGGGGGACATTCGGTATGTCACCCGACATTTCGGGCAACATTTTTTATCTCGTACCGAAAGTCTAGTTGATTGAAAACGACTTTCTTTTATGAAAAATTCAAATCAATGCCAAAATTAAGGACAACCTTAGCGGCGGCCGGAGAAGGTAAGTCCCACAATAACACCTTGTCCACTCCACCTACCCAGACACTATAAAAATGTTGCCCTCAATGTCGGGTGACATACCGAATGTCCCCCCGCTGGGGTGATATGTCTCCCGAGGCTTTGCGAGGGAGACATATCATCCCAAAGGGGGGACATGAGGTATGTCACCCGACATTGAGGGCAACATTTTTTATCTCGTACCGAAAGTTTAGTTGATTGAAAACGACTTTCTTTTATGAAAAATTCAAATCAATGCCAAAATTAAGGACAAGAAATGACGTGACGTAATGCATCCACAGTGTACTCCAGTGAAACGACGCGACGCGACGTCACAGGCCGAGTGTTGAATTCCACTTGACTGTGTGTTCAATGCATGACCCAACTGGCCTCGGCAAAGAGTTTAGGACGTTTTGAGTTGACCATTTTGCATCAAGGCAACTGCTTACTTCCAAGAAATGAGAATGTGAGTGGTATTTTTCCGTTTGAAGAGACTGCATTTGTTCTATGGCCGTTCGAACTTGCGAACCGAGAGAGTGAAAAAAGCGGCTGCCATTACGTAGCCATGGTAGCGGGCAACATATCGCGATATGACCGCCCGCGGGGGGACATATCGAAATGACACATGGTCACATGACGTAAATGAGCCAATCACGTTCACGGAATTTTACTTGAGGTACGAGATTTTGCCTTGTATGCACTCTAGCGTCTTCAGTTTTCGACGGATCGATTTCATATTGCATGTGTATACCGGTATATGGCCCGAAGATGGGCCAAGTTCGATTTTGGGCGCGCTGCGATTCCTACTTCGGCTACTACAGTGTTCTAGCCAGAAATTTTTCCAAACAGGGCGGGATGACTGCATTTTCCTATGATTTTAAAGCCCTTGATTTTCAGACAGGGCGGGAGTGAAATTCAAACAGGGTGGTGTAATAGAAAATGTATTGCAATTTACATTTTTAAACAGGGTGGTAAAATGACCTCTGAATTTTGAACAGGGTGGTACCGCCCTGTAAAACTGGCCTGGCTAGAACACTGCTACTAGGGGGCGTTTTGTGAAAAAATGAAAAATGGCTATTTTACACTAACGATTTGAGCTAGGATGCTCAAATTTGAACCCTAGGTACATCTAATCATGTTACATCATATATATAACGGGTTTTTGATTTGACCTAATTTTGATGGGAAAATAGGTCAAATAACGAAAAATGGCCCGATATTTGGGCTTTGCCTTGTCTGCACTCTTGCGTCTTCAGTTTTTGATGGATAGTTTTCATATTGCATGTGTGTATATATGGCCCCAAGATCTAGGCCAAGTTCGATTTTGAGCGTGCTGCCACTAGGGGGCGTTTCGTGAAAAAATGAAAAATGGCTATTCTACGCTAATGATTTAGCTAGGATGCTCAAATTTGAACCGTAGGTACATTTAATCATGTTACATCATAATGTAACAGGTTTTTGATTTGACCCAATTTTGATGGGAAAGTAGGTCAAATAATGAAAAATAACCCGATATTTGGGCTTTGCCTTGTCTGCACTCTAGCGTCTTCATTTTTCGACGGATGATTTTCATATTGCATATGTGTATATATGGCCCCAAGATCTAGGCCAAGTTCGATTTTGGGCGTGCTGCAATTCCCACTATGGCCACTAGGGGGTGTTTTGTAAAAAAATGAAAAATGGCTCTTTTACGCTAACGATCTGAACTAGGATGCTCAAATTTGAACCATAGATACATCTTATGGTGTTACATCATATCTAACGGGTTTTTGATTTAACCTAATTTTGATGGGAAAATAGATCAAATAACGAAAAATGGGCCAATATTTTTGCTTTGCCTTTCTGTGCACTCCTAGAGTTTTCAGTTTTCGAAGGAATATTTTCATATTGAATACATGTATGTACATATATGGCCTGAAGGTTTAGGTACTATGATTCCCACTTCACCAAGCGGGCACTGTGCCATTGGCACTATTTTTCATCATTATTTGCCATGTTTGCCTGCATGCATGCATGCTAACACTGTGACTATGCCCCCGGCCCCCCCCACTCAGATTGTTATGTGACCGCATCCGCGTATGGGAAAAATACGGAAAAGGGGTCTTTTTCTAGGTTTAGAGTACGGCGATTTTCCCGTAGAAATCATCAAAAAAGGGATGGCATTCGGATCTTGAGTCCGTTAAATTCCTTCAAAAAGGGTATGAGGACCTCATCAACACTGTGCGCCGTATTATAGGGTAGGGGCCTATGGTTTCACGATACAACGACGGCAACTTTTCTCCCGCCCTGCAATCCCGCGCCAACTGCAGTCAGACCCCGTTCGCCAGAGCTGGCTTCCCGCCAACCCCGACTCCTATGCAGCATGCAGATATCTCTCTGAGGTTGCACCTACGATGTTTCTGGTCAGCCAGTCTGACCTAATGAACAGAAATAAGCTATGAAGGACACTATGAGAGGCTGAAATTGGGTCTTTTGTTCACTATTCTGTTGATTTCATTGCAAGCTTTGCTTAGATAACCATTTTGGGGCCAAGTTATCAAGTTTTGACTCAGTGGTAAGTTTAATACTGTGTGTGCGGCGGGAAATTTGAATTCACTTGTGGGGTTTAATGAATGAGAGGCCTTTCACAGCCACTTACCTGACTGTGTCTTGGCTTGAGAGAAGTTTGTTTGGTCCTTACATAAGGGGTATACTGAGAAGTTTTTCACCTTACTAAAGGGGCAGATTTTATACCAAAGTCATTCAAAAAGGGCGGTAAATATTGCCTAGGTCCCATTCATAAGGGGTCATAATTACTTTTGTTCCCTACCAAAGGGTGTCACTCTGAAATTCTGGTACAAGCATAGGTACCCCCAAAATTAATTGAGTGGGGGGGGGGGGCCGGGACTATGCCTACCAAAATGCCATATGCCATGGATTTGATGATAACACAGAGGGTGTGGAGGGGCACAGATCAACTCACACCAAGGACGTCAACTCATAACTCAGCACTGAGATAACTCACTCGTACTAGATGCCTAGGCCTAGGATAGGTCACAGATAGGCCTATAGGCTAGGGCCTACATTGGCAGATCGGTCAGTTCGTACCTGTTCTTGGTTGGTCAACTCGTCCCCCTCGTGACAGATAGTGATGAACTCATAAACCAAACAAGTTTCCCCAGGGCTGCTTACCCATACGGATTGGCCGAATTTAGTATACGGAAAAAAATCTATAATACGGGAATACGGATCTTACTGCTCACAGTACGGATTTATTTTCACCTAAAATACAAGATTTTTTTCTGTGGAATATGGCTATTTTATGTTCAAATTTTCTCCTTCAATGTCTCCAATCCATCCACAAAACCTTTCCCAGACGTTTCTGGCTCGTTGTGGGGGTTTCTGTATTGGAACAAGGACATGCCCGACTGCCAGACGCAGTGAATCAGACCGACATGTGGTGTCTCAGATTTGATCATCTGAGCACCTTACTGAGCAGATCAGATCTGCCTGGAGTGTTGGGTTAATAGGACAGTCACCATTAAGGTGGGAAATTCAAACTCTCATTGAAACAAGATGACATTGTAAATGTCGTATGGTTCCCGATGTACAGGTTGTTCTACAAGAATGGTACACTGATAGAGATCAAGATACATTGACAGAGATCAGATATATGTACATTGATAGAGATCGGGATACACTGACAGAGATCATGATCCTTGATGTGATGTGATGTGGTGCGGTACGGTGTGGCATTGTGTGGTGTGGTGCGGTGCGATATGATATGACATACGATATGATATGATATGGTATGATATGATATATGACACGACACGACACGATACGACATGACATGACATATGATATGATATATGACATGAACTTGATCTCATGCCAATAACTCATCCCATGGTTGACCTTGACCTTGACCTTGACCTGAATATCTGATCATCATGGTCATTGCATAATCGAAATGGACATTCTCAATAACCTAAGTATGTCTGATATCATGCCTCTACCTCTACCACAGGCAGAGATATTATATAAATATTTCACGTCAAGCCATGAAATAATGGAAATTATTCGTCAGGTCAAAAAATTATTTCCCGAGGCGAAGCCGAGGGAAATAATTTTTTGACCTGACGAATAATTTCCATTATTTCATGGCTTGACGTGAAATATTTATTTTATCATACCTCAACTTTGAACATTATGATGATTTTTATAGCGAGGAGGTGTATAGGCCTACCCTGGCAAGCAGCGCAGGCCTACTAACTACAGAAGTTCTGCAGCCAAAACATTCAAAAATCTGTGTCAGAAGTCATCGGAGTATATCATTCCTCTGAGACATTCAGACGCCCTGTGCTTGGTTTCGACCCCCGCGTACTGAGGTGATGAGTGGAATGAGCCCGACCGGCAAGGCCAAAAAATACACGAATCAATGAATCCTTTCTTGGCACATGCTAAAACAAAAAGGCTGTGGTTGCGGAATACACCGTGTTTCGATCGTACGACTTGATACCGGTATGTAGGCCTACATGTGGGCCTGCGCCACGCCTAGGGCACGGCCGCCTATCGGCCGGCTGGAGGAAGGACAAAGTGGCGGAGTAGGATACGGATCCGACGCTCCTGCCTGTGAAACAAACAAACACAAACGGCGGCAATGGATGATGCAGGCTCACCTAGGCCTTCAGTCATGATGTAGGCCTACCTTCGTAGTTCACGTAAACTTCGAAAATATGGTATCATTGCACAAGATTTATAGATTGCTGATTGTATTGTATTCTCCTGCATGACAAAATCGTCGTTATCTGACAAAGAATGTCATGACATGAGGCGATGACACTGCCGACGGCCAAACATGAAATAATGCCATGAAATAATGAAAATTATCGCATGGCACGTGACCGTAAATGACACGCTGTGATTGGCTGACGTTCTCTTGAGGTATGATAATTCAAATTATCAAGTTTGACCTTGACCTTGACCTCTGATTATCGAAGTCATTGCATTATCGAAATCGGCATCATCAATAATCTAAGTATAGGCGATATCGTGCCTCTCTCTCTACCACAGGCAGAGATATTTCAAATTATCAAGTTTGATATATCAAAATCTCATGATATATCAATCACCTGGACACGTGAGGCTGAGAATTTTAACATAGTCCAGTCCTTGAATAAGCAGGCATGAACTAAAACTTGTTTCATGTTGCTCAGTTGACAATATGGCAAGTTATCTCAAAATATCAAATTTGTGATATTGATATCACCATGACCCCTACATCTCAGATCAAAAGTAATCAGTCCATTCGATTCCTAGGGTATGAAAACCTAAGGGTAGAACTTGTTTCTGTTGCTCTAGGTGCTAAAGGAGCCGAGTTATGGCATCGGATAAAAGCGTGACAGACAAAANTGATCCACAGCAAGTCCTGACAGAACCCAGTGATCCACAGCAAGTCCTGACAGAACCCAGTGATCCACAGCAAGTCCTAACAGAACCCAGTGATCCACAGCAAGTCCTGACAGAACCCAGTGATCCACAGCAAGTCCTGACAGAACCCAGTTCATATGTACAATCAATTTCAAATCAGAGCAGGAGTATAGAGCTGGCAGTGCCTCAGTCGCTGCATTAGTATAGCTTGTTAGGGTAACAAGTAAAGAAACTCAGTTAGGCACTCTGCAAGGACACACAAATGGACAGCCGCAAGCATCCGATAAGTCCAGACATATTGGAAATGATATACAATCAAAGTAGAAGGCATTACTTACACAGGTGTTACTACATTAGGACAACTGAACTCCAGAGAGACTATGGCCCGTATTCTAGAACGTTCCTTAACATTAAGGTCGACCTTAAGTCTATTGTAAAACCATCGAGAACAATAGATTTAAGGTGGACCTTAATGTTAAGGAGCGTTCTAGAATACGGCCCAATAGATGTACAAATCTTGGCCTTCATTCACTAAGCAATGGAACCTGCAGATCTTAAAAGAGACTAGTACCTTATCCCACCACTGTACTTAACCCATAAGGGGTGGAAGATGGCACCAGTCACCTTACAGATCTGCAAGTCCTGTAATGGATTATTGTTTCTGATCCTGAGGTGGACCTCTCCAAATCGCGACCCTCATTTTCAAACCCAGCGAAGATCTTGCATTTCAAGCAACCACCGTTTGAAAAAAAGGCCATTGCAATTTTACAACCTCTTAGCATTGGAACAAATCTGCAACCAGAGAGTGTGAGCATGCAAGGTGATAGAGTGAGAGGAAAACATGTCTTCGTTGAAGAAGATGCTGGGGTCAAGACAGAGATGGTAATGATATGATCAGTTATGATGATGATACAGGGGTCCTTCAACTCTCGGTTCTGTCATAAAATCTGCTTCAACTCATAGTGAGAGAAAAGAGTAGAGAGTGACGTGACCATCATTTCCAAGTCAGATTGATGCAATCACTACAGTACTGGTCAAAGGAGTAGTGGTCAAATGTAACACTTGTTATCACATATCAAAGAACAATCACATACTGCATTTGACCAGGCCTTTATATTCCCCCAAATTAACGACGTTTAACGTCGGAGCCCAAATTAAGGGCACCCAAATTTGAGTCTTGTTTTACATTTAAATGGGAATCTCAGATGCCTGGAAATGGTGGCCCGTATTCAATAAGGGTGATCATCGCACGTTTAGGGGTGTTTTGGCCTAATCAGCGTACAAATTCTGCATTACACAGGTTAAAGGCCTAGAAAACCATTGTCTGATATCTGCACGGTGGTTCACCAGAGGCGTTTATCCGCAGGATAATCACACGCGTCTAACTATCCTGCGTCTAAGTCAAAGAGCGTAAAGGAAATGTTGAACGATCAGGCAGGCTTGTCTAGAATTTTTCCAACACTTTCTATTGTCCTCCCACACTAAGACGCAGGAATGTTAGACGCGTGTAATCATCGTGTGGGTAAAATGCCAGGGATCAGGCAGCTTACAGAACGTAGAACAATAGTTTCTAGGCCTATAACCTGTGTAATGCAGAATTTGTACGCTGATTTAGCTAAACACCCTTATTGAATACGGGCCGGTGTCTTTCATCCTCTATTTTCCAAAAATTTTCAAATGAGGGAGGGAACCCCCACCTCGCGCTCCCCCTGATCGTGCCTTCGGCGCTCTGATGGGGACTTTGGCCCAATACCACCGTAAACAGAAATAGCCCAATTAGGAAATATAAAGGCCTGTTGACAATGCACAATGGAAATTCCAAAACGCCAGGTGCGTGTACACACAGTATGTCTTTCTGTCACTTTGAGTTGAAACACTGTGGAACTTTGCAACATAACTGTTCAGCTTGGGGTGGTCTATTTTTCAAATAATGCATTGCAAAATGACGAATCACTGAGAGATTCCCTGCATTGACTCAAGCTCATTTCCCAATAACTCCCTCAGGAGGAAGACCATCCAAACAGCCCACCCGCTATAATGAACGGGAATACGTCAGGGGTGACAGAAGGAACTGTGCATTTCCACTTGAATTTCACTGAGAACACCACATCCAGTGCCAAACCCAAACCCCTCACTGAAGCTAGCAATGCATTATTTGAAGAATACAAATTCACAGGGCACAAATGCGTAGTTAGTAATAATTTGCTAAAAGATGTATAAAATTGACAAACACAATAACCATATTTGTTTATCAATTGAAATGAAAAGTTAACTAAGGTACACTACCCAGGAATTCCAATTCTGGACAAACTTAAATGAAGAATATAAATTTGACCATATATTTCCTGGAATTTAGTTCCAGAAACAGACAGAAGGGGCACTTGTCCCTTCAGTGGCAGAAATGTCCAAGTGGCATTTATGCAAATGACAACCTAGAACTTCAAAGTGCATATCATCTAAATGTTGATGCAGAATTTCAAAGTGAAAATTAGGGTAACCATGATCACGACCGCAACTATTCAAATCTACACACAACTTACTGCTGTTGGGTTTTCCTTTAAAGATAAGTAAAATCCAATCCAACACGAATACCGGTACACAAGTAACTACTGGTTATACACAGATAATAAACTTGCACCAACAATTCAACCAGGATCATTACTATTTGGACATTGGCAGCCCGCCACCTGCAAAAGTTAGTCAAGTTTAGAAGCATAAGCGGCCCACTTTAACGTATTGGTCCACATTATCTCGAATTATCATACTTACTCGTTCAATGGAATGTTATCTCCTGGATAGATACCATGGTAGTTATTAGCATCCCTGAAATGGACAAAATAAACGTTATTTTGTGATGAGTCAAAGCAAATTAGACCACTCTGTTAGACTATGGCAGTTTGTTCAGTCACAATGGCTAAGTCAGGATCATCTTCAGACTTTGAGAACCAGGGGAGGGAGTTGAATCCAAGGTATAACAGACCTCCCTTAACTGTCTCCGGCAGGAGGACACCTCTTTGACATCCCCTTTCAAGGACTGCTGAGTTCAGGCCAAATTGATCATTTCTATTCATTTTAACATCTATAATCAGGACACCTCTCAATTAAGGACAGTCATTCCATTAGCCAATCCAAACGGTGTCCCTTTTGGAGCGGTTCCACTATACAGATCTATGATGGCATATAATGCCAACACATTCACCATTATGATGGATTTCAGGAGCACTGGAGTGGGGGAGGGGGGGTGTCCTGGGTAGAGTGAGAAAAGTAAGGGGATTGCAGAGGAAAAGGGGTCAAATTGGGGCCATTTGTCAATGTCCAGGAATGATATCATTTGAAATGCCTGGATGATGTACATGTATCTACAGTTGGTAATCCTACATGGTAGAATGTATTTTGAGGATTTGTGGATAGGCACAGACATATTCAAATGATACCTGGACATTTTTCTAACAATATCTTTTTGTCGGCCATGATTTCGTTCATGGCGTCTGGTCATTTTTGCCCAGTGCCTTCGATTCGCCACCGGAATTGGCTCTACCTCATCAGTTAGCACATGATGACAGGGAGGGCGGTGATCGGTTCTAGGAACAGAAGCAAAGCAAACAATGATGAAGCAGATCCCAGGGACCAGGAGAAGATTCTAACATAAGGCATGATTCCCTGGAAATCGTAACTAACTCGGTACTGATTTCAATATTGGTTCATTTCTACAAATGTTCTGGGCCGACCGCACAGAAAGTCCGCTAGTGCTACCGGTGCCTATCGGCAGTTAGTTATAACGCATTTTCCCAGTGTGGACATGCTCACCAATTCCAATGAACACACGGCGTCAACTTACTTCAATTATTAATTTATTAAACTGTGTGTTGATTTCCCTCTGGGCATTCCCTAGTCCAGTCATCAGACTTGTTGCACTTGCCTGGAAAAGGAAAAGATGTTAGCCGGGTTCATGTTCAATAAAGATGCTAATTTTCTGTAAAGTACCAGAACTGGCCTTTGTACTCTACAGGTGGCAGCACAGTATACTGTAAAGCAGGAAAATTTCGTGTGCAGGAAATTTTCGCGAATTTCGCGAGAGTGTATGAGTTGCGAAAATTTCCTGTCGCGAATATGAGTACACGCAAGTGATCAATACAGCCCCGTGAAAAAAAAATGAAAAAAATGGAAGAGATTCGCGAAAATATCCTGCGGCGAATATGTCTATAATTCTTGATTCGCGAAAATTTCCAGCCGCGAAATTATCTTGCTTTACAGTATAGGAGTAATGGCTTCATCATTCCTGTGGTACAACCTAGTCTATTGCAATCTCTCTCAAGGGACTCTACAGTGACACAGTTGTTCGCCTTCTTACCAGCATGGTGGTTACTGACACACAGATTCATGAAATTCTTACAACTCCACTGGCTTGCCCTTGAACCCATGAAGGACATGGCACGAGCAGGGTTGGACCTACCAATCCTTTTTTTAGCCAGAGTAAAAGAAAATCCCTATTGTTCAATAGTGTGTTCAATAGGGATTTTCTTTACTTTGGCTAAAACTAGAGCCATCATGTGATGGCGCAGATTCGTCTCCATTTGAAAGTTATGAAATGGCATGCACAGCGGCAAAATAGGTGGGCAGGGTCCAAAGGGTGCTTTGGGTACAAATATAGTACCCTAAAGAAATTTGAGGGTACGATATAGTACCCTGAAAAAATCAATTCAGTAATGTTTTTCTTAAATTTGTTACATTTCAAATGCAACTTTCATGCATAAGGGAGACTAATTTTGCATTTTGGAGTGAAAAA
>NMRB01000339.1:165873-179937 GCA_002633025.1 Notospermus geniculatus | reverse complement strand
ATACAGCAAGCCGTATGGACTATATTCGCTTTGTTTCCCCCGGGTTTTCAAGCCAATCCAGCTGCTGTCATTCAATAACTAACACAGGTAAGTGATTTTTTTTATTTTCATGCCCTCAGTTGTTTATACGGCCCACTCAAACTTTGCATCGAGCAAAATGTGTATGACAAATTGACATGTATGAGTGAGACACTGATCATGACGCGATGACGTCAACTGAAGGCTATGTAAATTACGCCTACAACAATACAAAAAATGTCCTGCATTCCTTCCACCAGGGCTCTCCACGGAGCATGGTCATGCGTGAGGAACGAGAGGACAATTCCGGGAATTGACAAAAACACTAAAACGCATCCTGAGCTTGGATGCTGAATGAAACATGTCATCAGAAACATTATGCCAATACAGTTTCATAATTTCGTTGTACTGTTTTATTAAGGTTGAAAAGAAAATGCATCAACACACAATACACATAGACGAATTCCCTATCGAATATTGACCTAAATTTCATTGTGTTCAAGGTCATGAATGACGTTTTATGGGATTCTGTGTCACGTGAATGCATATTGTGATGACGTTTTTCACGGAGTATGATTCTTTTTCACATATTTTGATGACGTTTTTGTATATTTTGATGACGTTTTTCACAAAATCTGGTCGAAATTTTTCCATAGCCAGAACAGTAGGGCGTAATACTATATATTTCATGTATTGATTATCTAACCTTTGGACGCCCTAAAAAAATTGATCTTTCTAATCTGTATGTTAAAAGTTTATGATCTCTTGATCCTGTCCATTGAACATCTACACTGTTAGAAATTATTAATTTTACAATTTTGTAGTAATTTTACAGAAATTGCCTGCAGCAGAGTCCCCAGCACTTTCTGTAAATTTACATATTGGTATGATTCATTGTTTTCCTGTATTGGTTGGACTCCATTGGAGATCCCATTATGATGCCTTCTGTGAGCAGTATGAAAATATAATTTGGTCAGCCTCCAGTCAAGTCTCTGTTAACATTTATTTAAGTCTGTAATTTTACAGATCCAGTCCTGGGGACTCTGCTGCACAGATTTTCTGTAAAATCCTCTGTTATTTCTAACAGTGTATCTTCGTAGCATAGTTACCAGTGGACTTTGTCCATTCTCCCAATATCCAAGGGCAGTCTTCAAATTGACTGAGAAGTCAATTTCTAGTTACTCATATACAACTAACCTTCTCCTTACTTAGATTTTTTACCATACGGATTATTTTTACCAGTATCAATAAAGATACACCAGGTTAACCAAACTGTCACTTGTGGGTTTTGTTTGCTTTCAGGACTTTTGAGAATGATGTCCTCCTTTGAAATCTCAGGATCGAACTGACCACGAAACCCTTTCAGTCTTCATCTTTTGATGGTTCTTGTGTTTGCTCGATCTTTTCTGTGCTTTTTGATTTTAAATTATTGTTATGTGAAAATTTGGTATCGATTCTCTTTACTGCATTGCTATGGTGAAGGAAAATCGATTATTGCAAACACTACTTTTCTGTTGCTGAATATTGCTCACGTCACTCCGTCTTTCATATGTTGCGGATGCTGCGGAATGTTGCGGAATGTTCCGTCGTCCGTATACTGCGGATACACATCACATTATGATGTACCATTTACGAACAACTTGCTTCTTTGCTTTTTTTATCCAGGTGCCGCCTGCTGTTGAGTAGTGCAATTCTGAGAAGTAGGCTACACGTACACAGGGCTCTCGCGGATCCTTAAAAAGCATTAAAAGTCAGGAATTTTTGTTTTTCAGAATTAAGGCCTTAAAAGCCTTAAATATAGAATTTTTTCACTCAGTGGCCTTTAAAGGCCTTAAATTTGATGTAGCTTCAGTTTGGAATTTTCATTTCCCCTTCCTAACGACGTTTCTATCCATATCAGCTGAAAACCGCCCGGTCGTGAAAGTCGCGATCCCGCCCTCAGCGCTAACCTTCAGGCTGTGCTAAACCATTGCACGAAAAAAAACATCATCTTACATGCATATTACAATTTATGTGTTCTTTACAACATTCTCCTGAGTTAATATTTATCGCAGGTTGCACAACCTACATGAAAACTTCTGACAACTTGGCCTTGAATTTTTCCTTGCCTGGCCTTAATTTTTCTCACCAAAAAGCTGCGGGAACCATGGTACATTTATTATTGGGAGGGCATACATGACATTAAAAAGGAAATGTGACAGTGAAATATCGTACTCTAATCACGAAAATTCGAATTTTATGCATGGCATGACGAAGCTTCTTGTCTAAACAGTGAATTATCCCCATTGCTTGGTTTTAACAATATCTGATGCGATAAGACGACCAATGATTTCGTTATTAACGTTAAGGTACGTGCATTGGCCCACAACCTTAAGTGCTAGAATGCAAGGCCTAATTAGTCGTCGCGGTAGGTGCTGTCATCGTTATTCTAGGAGGTCTGGAACTTTTCAATATCATCTTTATAAATTATCTCTCATCGTACTCGCCAATATTCGTTTAATCTACCATTTCTTTAGAATTTATACCCCGCATTGAGTGAGGGATGTATGAAGCCATTTGCGAACACTGTAAAAATTTTTTACAGTTTTATTACAGAAAATACTGGCAGCAGCAGTTACCAGCATATTCTGTAAATCTACATGACGTTCAGTACTGATGAACTGTGTATTGACAGTATCAGTAATATTACAGAACTGTAACAACAGAGTTCTGTATAATTACCGCAGTAATTTTACAGAAGACATTTGAAATTAACAGAAACTACGGTACCCTACGTTTTCTGTTAATATACAGCTCTTCATGTAAATATACAGGGACCACTGGTAACTGCTGCTGCCAGTATTTTCTGTAAATTAACAAGTCGTGAAAGAGAATTTACAGGATGCACTGGTCACCCTGATCAGGGGACTCTGTTAGGCTGAGTAAGCCGTAACATTCAAGTTACCATAAATATTATGTAGGGGGTCAGGGATTTCATTCAAATAAAAATTGTTCATATGTGTGGTGTAATGAGGCATCATTTCCAAAAACTTGACACCCCACAAAAATACTGAGCGAGGTTTATTGTACAAAAATATGCTGTTACCATGTTGGTATAGGAGGAGGCAACATTCCTATAGTTTTTATTTGCCATATTTTTTATTCTACAATTTGTTATTAAGATTAGTATTCGAAGTACGTTGACGTCTTTTCCACGTGATTTTGACGTCTTTTGTGGAAATACTTTCTGATGTTTTAGCAGATTGACATCGACTTTCTGGATTGTTATACATTTAATTTCACTATCATCTTAAAAATGAATCGTTTTTTAAGGATTTGAGACTGGTTAAGAGAAGTCGTCAATTTCAGGTTTTAGGGTCCTTAAGTTCATTGACAATGTTGGGCCAGTCCTGGTCCAGGTCTGGCAAGTCCTCTTCAGCTGTGTCAGTGGAGCAAGCCTTGGGCCAGCCTTGGCCTTGCCTTGGCAATCTCATTCAGAATATCTCAGTCGAGCCAGGCATGGGCCAGCCGTGGCCATGCCCAGGCATACCTGGTGCCAGGTCTTGCCGGGTGTATGCCAACCTTGGGCCAAGGCACCTGTGCTAGCTGGGATGAAGCCAGACTTGGGATTTTTCCAACCCATCCCAAATCCGGGGCGCCCTGCTGACAATGGCTGATGGACATCATCCGACACAACAGTAAATACAGTAGACCTGGGACAAAATTTCAGTAAATTGACGGCCCTCTGTTAGATAACAGTACTAATTCTGTAGCCTTACATAACCGACTGATGAAAAATATTTCGAATTACATAAAAAGGATTAAAATTACAGAATTTAGGGGAAAACTACTGAACATTAAGTTTTTGGGCAGAACTTCTGTTAGAACATTGAAGTAGTTGTAGAATTACTAACCGGTTGCTGTTAGGTTACAGTAAAAGGGTGGTAACAGTATCTGTAATATTACAGTTTTTTTTACAGTGAACGTGCAAGCTTTCGGTGGCAAAATGGTAACGAAAGAGAATGGTGTGATCAAATGGACGAGAGAAGAATGTCGTGACTACTGTTCTATAACTCCAACATGTCTTGCTGTCGACGCGGATTCAGGAAGTAAATGCTGGGAGCATACTGAGTGTAAACCCAGATTCAACCAATGGCCTAAAAAACAAGTATATCAGTATTCGAAAGTAAGGAGTTGTGAAGGTATGGTCATTGGAGTTCACCAGTTTAAAAGTTTGGAAAGTTGCCAACTTTCCCATCAATATGCCTTCAACAACAGAATCTATGTCTATGCCTAAGTCAACAAACCAGCCTATCTATATATTATTACTGAGTGGCGATTTGCGTAATTTTACACATCTCCTCTGAAACCACCGTACGGATTGCCGTGATTTTCTACATACATATGCTTCGGGTTTGTCCGAAGACATTCCACCTACTTTTATTTGCAATATTTCAAAAAAATCAAATTTTATTCCACTTTTATTCCCGTTGCTATCACGATACCGACCGCCAGCGCGCGCCATCTATCGTTAATTAGACACACCACAGGAGTGAAAGACATTTCATAACGTGGTGCATGTGCACGTTTTACAATGTATTGAAGCACAGGGTGTATTGTCTTCGAGGCTCTGGGCTACAATAAATACACTTCTGTGGGTAAAGTCCGCATTGCTTTTGGCCACCGATAGGGCCCGGGCGATAGGGCCATCGATCATGTTAAATCATTCCTCAGGATTGATTACGCGATGATAGCCTGCACCGTGATTGTGATTTATTCTAGCCCCTTTCACACAGGGGTTGCCTATTCCATCCACGACAATCAATAGGCCTACATCCCAAGGACAAACATTCCATATAAATGTGCCTACATCCAAAATCCAGTTTTCTCTCACGGCAAACTTGCGCTCTCTAGGCCTAGAGCCCGGTCGTACCACAACATATTCGCGTCAAAGTAATCCAGACTCGGACACAACGTCAAATCGGGGACCGCACACTTACATTTAGATCTACACCGTTACATTCAAAGAGATATTATCAGGATCGGATCCAGGGGGCCGTGTGGGGCATAGGCCTACGCCCCCCCCCCCCCATTTTTTGACAGAGTAAGGTTTTTCTAGCAAGAAAAATTAAATCACATAAAAATTTGAGTATAGTATTTTACTCTCATGCAGATGCCAGGAAAATGCATCTAAAACCACTTATTTAAATTGTCATATTTTTCTGGGGGTGAGCTTCTCACTCTCATGCTCTCAGTGCTCACCAACTCCGAGCTACGCCCCCTTTTCTGTCAACTCAGAATCCGGCCCTGCTTATGAAGGTAATATTTTACAACCAAGACATCACAACGCCATCGGACATCTCACGACCAAAACCGTGCGTAGCACGGGGTAATTGCTAGTTCTCATAAATTCGTGTAAATGCTGAGAACCGAAGGGGGAATGGGGATCCTAGCTACGCCGTAGAGGGCAGCACACCGAAACCAGGTCCTATACAATGGACGCCTTTTGTATGGGAAATTGATCAGGACCCCGTTCCGAATTTCTACAACAGGTATCACAGAGGTCAGATACTACAAGTAACTTGTGAGAACTAATTTTGAGCTCACCTGGGGTGAGCTCTTACGATGGTGCTGAGTCATTCGTCCGTTAGCAGGGCACGTTTCGTAATCGCTGGGGCAATTGATCTTAATCTTGGTACATACAGTAAACTCGAGTTTAAACCACCGGTTCATTTCGATTGTGGGTGTGCTTATGAACATTATAATGGGTGAGGTCAAATCCTGTAGTTATTGTTAGAGTTATGGTTAAAGTTTAGTAAACTATTACCATAACTCTGAGATTTGTCCACCACCCGGGATTATGGTTTACTCAGAGTAAACTCTAGGTAAACTCAACTATAACACCAATAGTTGCGTTATGGTAGAGTTTACTCATAGTTTACCTGACCTCTTGTAAGGTTGTGGTAAACTTTGTATTGCAAAATGTACATCGGTAACCATAACAACTAAGCTGTTAACTATTAGTTAACTTTGCTGATGGACAAATGTCGGATTTAAAGTAAACCGCTTAAGTGCAGCCATGATTTTTGTTCCAATGTTCCTAGCTGTGGCAGCATTTAGACATGAAAATTATCAAAGGACGCCAGCTTCTTCAGCTGAACCGATCACTAGAAGACTTAAGCGGGTGATCCACCGTTGCGATTTTGGCTTGAGACGGGGTTGCGTTCCCTTGCGGTTACCTTATATGGCAATCGGAAGTCCTTATAAGGTAATCGCAAGGGAACGCAACCCCGTCTCAAGCCAAAATCGCAACTACAGTGGATCACCCGCTTAAAGCCACTCTCACACGTGCGACAGTTGGCCTGCGTTTAATTGCGATAGACAATCGCAGGTGTACTGTCGCAAATTAGCGCAAACTATCGCAGACCTTGCGATAATATTGCAGGCAATCGCGTATAATCGTGAAATTTTGGAAATATTCAAAACATTTAACCTTGTCGCAACTTATCGCAAAGCAACCGCAGATTGTCGCAAAATATCGCACAATATCGCAAAAAATTGTTTATAACCCCAAATTATCAGTGTCGACTGAAGAGGCTGCAGACAGAAAACCCGTATTGTCGCCAGATTGTGAAAGCTATAATCGCAGATTGTCGCAAACAACCGCAAGTGAACGCCAAAAAACGCTGATTATCGTTAAGTTTACGACAATTCTGCGATACGTCTGCGACAAATCTGCGATAATTTCTGCGGTTGTTTGCGTAACGTAGAAAAATACAATCGCACGCAAATTGTCGCACGTGTGAGAGCGGCTTTAGACTCAGGGAGGACCAAGTGGAGGAGTTGGTGGACGAGTACCATCATTACAGGGACCAAGGGAGAGCCTTGTATGCCACATCCAAAAGGCGCATGGAAACATTCCTGCCTTACTTATAGCTGGAGGTGGGTACCACAGGCAGGTTGCCTACAGCCGAGGAATAGCAAAATCCACAGCCATCCTGCACAACAACGAAGTGGCTGACTTTTTCTTTAGGATAAGCCCACAGCACATCTCTTTCCCTCTACTTGAAGAGTTACAGGAACTTGGATCTCGGCTGGTAGATGTGAAAGGGGTTGAACGACAGGTTGTTTTGTACATCGACGGAGTTATTGTCGGCCGGACCACGCAGGTGATGCGTATTTTTGTGGTCGACATGGGAAATCATGCGACTCGATAAATGTCCAATATCCACTGCGGGTATTGTTCAGCTCTGTCACTGGTGCTTTGGTCACAAATGGCCGAACAGTGTTTACTGAAAGGGCGCGAATAGTGCAAATCTGCATAACACAGAAGTAACTTGCCAGCGGTATGGAAATTTTCAAATTTCCCAAACAAGTTTTCTCTTTTTTGGACACATATATTAGAAAAATTTCTTTTGGATGTTATTGCCATATGTGCATTCTAGGGCAACACGATCGCCTTTTTTGGATAGTTGGTCGGGAATATGAAATATTTCAAAAACTGTAAATCGAGCCTTTTTTGGCATTAAATAGTTTATACCAATTAAATGGAAAGTACTTTCGTAAAAAACGGATCGTTAGGCTCTGCAGGCATCAGGCCTGTATGTTACAGACTATGTGGAAAACTGATGTGTCGCATCCCAAGTCTGCAAAATTGTTTGCGAACTCAAATTTTGACAACTTGTTATAACTTAATTAACTCCATAGTAATTCGTCAAAATGAACAATTCTTTCACAGAACGGGAGCATAAAGGTTGTACATGTAGCTAAAACATTTTGTTGACATCAATTAGTTACTTTTTGTCATGAATATGTTAGGACGCTTGTTTTCAAAGAGCGTCAATAAAGTCGGCATAGGTAGCCCCCCGCCTTAATACAGTCATCCATTGTAAAATGTACCAAATCTTTATCCACGACAGCCTGTCAAGCCCACTTTCTGACTCAAAGTGTTGATTTAGGAGGAAAAGTCCAAAGTAAACACTAATTGTCTCAGGCTGGGAATTATTATTCAACAAACTGTCGCGATTGACTAAGATATCAAAATCTCTAAATATGGTATTTTCAATTATTTCTGAATTTTCACCTGAATTTCAAGTGTAAAGATCCCCACATGGCTAACTAATTGATTTTCAATCACGGCAACGTGGTTGACATTAGAAATATATTCTGTCCAGCTGTCTTAGATACAGATATAGCACATTTTGCAGTGGTCACTATATTGTAGTGGTTCTCTGAATGACATCGCTAATTGAGCGGGAAATTTGAATTCCAAAATTACATTTTTCTGTTTATTTCGGAAATGGGTGGAGATTTTCAATTCAAACTGTTGTGAGTCCTGAAGTGATATCATAAGGCATTTTGAGGTGAAGGTAGCCCAGTTTGGCTGGCAAAGTGATCAGTTCCCCTTTAAAGTTTGTATTTTTGCCTTTTATTGATTGGTTTCTAACTGCTGAGGCTATTGACTTGAAACTTGGTACATACATACCCCTCTGTCAGATGACGTATTGCACCAAGTTCTGGTACGGTTCGATTCTCGGTTTGGCCACCAGGTGGCAAAAACAAAAACCCAAAGTCCAATAATTCCTAAACTAACAACACGATCGTCTCCAAATTTTCATCATCGGTGCACTGATGAGGATAAATGACATGTTGGAAAAACATTGGCAATCACAATGTTTTATGTGTAGTTCATACCAGGAAGATAATAAAAAGTTTAAATGTAAAATAATAAAAATTTACATGTCACTCTTCATTTGGTAATTGACATGGAGTCTGTCAAAGTCGTACAAACTTGCCAGATAATGGTCCATATGCATAAAGAAAAGCAAATGCTTTTTACTTGAAAATTGAAGCAATTACTTCCATCCATATGCATAAAACCCAAAGTAAATACTTTTGCTAAAATGAAATTGCTATTAGAAAACGCAGTTACTATTTACTTGTTACTTTCTAGCAAATGCTAGAATTCATATGCATAATACTGAACAATTGCTCCAAATGTAGAACCTTGGTAAACCAGCAAATGCTTGTCAAGTATAAGCATTTGCTTTGAAGTTGAAGTAAAAGATTATGCATATGAAACCAAGTAATTGTTTTTACCTTTACTTTATGCTTGAAGCAACTACTTTTACCTTTTGCTTTTGCTAGAAGTAAATGCTTCATTTTTATGCATACGGCCCAATGTTCTATTTCTGGTCATCTATAACTACAACAGCCAGGTGAGCACAATGGCCCTCGCCATTTCATTTGTCGCACGGGACATTTCTGCAGTTTCACGGCTAGCTTGCATGTCCAGACTAGTGCATTGAGTGATGAGCTGAATTGTGAAGTTATGTCACACAACACCGATCAACAGTTATGCAGTTTGCATAGGAAAGTTCGGAAAATGGATGTGACGAGACCAAACATGTAGTCGTCCGTAATGTTTATAAAAAAGAAGTCTATGGCTGACCACCCTTGACTCTTGTGACCTCTCGACGAAGCTAGCATCATTTCATTTCGCCACGATGTTCAATGCATTTTACACCACGCGATGCACTGCGTTATTCAAAATGGCCCGCACCTATACGAATTGCCACTTCGAGAAAGAACTTTCTTCAATATTCATCATCCTAAGACAAGAGAGAAGAACCATAAGGACACAACTTGCAGGGTCAGGGCGAAAATCACCTAGGCTCAAGTCTAGTGACAGTTGTAGCGCCTATAACTATGGGAACCATCAGCCGTCTCACTTCCCATAGTTTTAGCTGCTCTTCCAGACTTCACCGACCAACATCTTGAGTAGGCCTACGTGTGTGTCATTTCTCAGTTCATGATTGAATCTCTCCTGGGCAGAATCGACGAGATTGACTAAAAACAATCTCTGTCTGATCCACATGAACATTGATGAAAAGACAAAGATTTCCCCAAATACTTTATCGGTCACATTAATGCACAGCGGACGATAACTCCAATGGTTTCCTGCGAAAAAGATACTTTTGGCTGGAACTTTTGTATTTACACCTTTATGTACATCTCTGACATACATGTAGATTTTGTTGCAAAAGTACCTTTTCACAATAATATCACTTTCAAAACTAAAGAGTTGTCAAAGTATGGTACATAATTAATTTGCCTTTTCTCATGAACATGTCTCCGACAACTGATTTTTCATTTAAATGGGGACCATAGCTCGTTCCCTCGATAGCTGTCACTCGTGGCTGTTGTAACATCTACTTGTTTCATCAAAGTATTACATCTGTTACATCTGACAGCAATATCACACACCAGAGTGTTACTTCCAGAATAAACATATCAGACCGAAATGGCGGGCTGACAAATCTGAGACCATTTCTTGATACTCCTCATTTATAAGTCATTGCCAGAGCTCCCCAAAAGTCCACACATATTATTACAGTGGCTAACAAATGAAAGTGACATCCAGGTCCTGATCAGTTTCCCACACAACAGGCATCTATTGTAGGACCTCGGTGGTTTGTTGTCATGTGCTGCCCTCTATCATGGTTATGTTCTCCATTATCGAATATCAGGCCTTACATATAGAGGGCTAATGCGAGGCAGATGAGAAAACCAAATACAGTTATACGTACGGACAGTTATACGTACGGCAAGGGGGATATAAATGCCGTACGTCACTCAACAGGGCATGTAAAATGTAGTTATTTTTTTCTACAGCAGGTATCACAGAGGTTAAATACAACAAGCAACTTGCGAGAACTAATCTTTTTTCCTACCGAACATTTTCTGCAGTTTCACGGTTAGCATGCATGTCCAGACTACCTGCACTAAGTGATGAGCTGAATTGTGAAATTGTGTCGCACAACACCGATCAACAGTTATGCAGCTTGTATAGGAATGTTCGGAAAATGGATGTGGAGAGATCAAACATCGTCCGTAATGTTTATAAAAAGAAGTTTATAGCGGACCATCCTTGATTCTTGTAACATCTCGACGAAGCTCGCAGCACTAGCCATTCCATTTGGCTACGATGTTCAATGCAGTTTACACTACGTGATGCACTGCGTTATTCATAACGGCCCGCACCGATACCAACTGCCACTTCGAGGAAGAACTTCTTACTGTATTGTTTTTGGAAAATAAAGTATTTGATACCTGTACCGACGAAAATGATCGACGTAAATGAAATAATTTCACTTTGACTTTGACTTCTGAGCTTTTCAGAAAGATGTACGTGTACTTTGAAGTCTGGTGATCGAGCTAACCACGAAACTATTTCAGTTTTTTTTCCGTTTAAAGGAGCACGGTATTGGATCTCCAATGCGTTATTTGACTGCCGACGTAGAGGGAGCCACAACATGTAGGCAGTAAAATCGGGTCATTCGCCGAAACGTAGTTGGTCCCTTGGGTTGGAGAGTGGCGCGGTGGCGCCGGCTGTCGAGAAAAAGTGGAAATACCGTGCTCCTTTAATTGTACTTGTGTTTGCTGGATCTCTTCTTTGAGTTTTTCATTTTTGATATTGTTAAGTGAACGCTTTGAACCGTCATCTCCGCTACTTTCAACAATGGGAGAAATGCCGGGGGATGATTACATTTCTCTTCAAGAGTGTTCAAAGTATTGACGGTACCGGTATTGATTTCTTTTATTGCTTTGCTGATAATCAAGGAAGATCGATTTTTGCAAATACTACATTTCTGTTACTTACTGCTCACTTCTCTCTGTCGTTCGTAGTTGCAGATAAACAGCACATCATGATCTACCATTTACAATCAACTTGCCTCTTTGCTCTTTTCATCCAGGTATCGTTTGTTTTTGGCTATGCACTTCTGAGGAGTACATGCACATGTATGTGCTGGTAGGACATACTCTACCCAGCCAGCACAAAAACCTTGGGCCAATGTTGGGCCAATGACGGCCAAAGTTGGCTTACAACGTTGGGCCAACATAGCAAGCCGACAGTGGCCCAACGTCGGCAAATGTCACCCCAATGTTTGCCAGTGTTGGTCCGACATCATCTTGCACACCGGCTTGACATTGGCCCAACGTTGGCAAATATCGGCTAGTCCCAACATCACCCCTGCAATCTTTTGCCAGCATTGGCCTGACATTTGGTTAGGTTGCGAATTTAAAGCCTACCGGTGTCATTGAGGGGTAGGCACCCAAGGAGTGGGATGTCACATGTAAGACACACACCTCCTGAGCAGAGATTTTAAAAATACACTCCGAGCATCTGCCCAGAGTGCCCCTTTGGTATAACGTTCGTCTATTACGCGATCACGTTATAAGGGTTTGAAGATGTCCACTTCTTGAAAAAATTCGAAGGACAATGTTTTTGAAGCCGTCAGTAAATTGGTGTCAAATCATCAGCTCAAACTTGCTTCTCATCACCAAACTGATAATTGATATAGAAATTACCTTCCATTAATCTGAATATTATAAAAGCAAGCAACATTCTTATGCAAAGAAAAAGTTACATCATTTGTCAATTTCATATATTTTTTCATTCTTATGATATATATGTCACCTGGGGCCCACCGACGCGGGGCCGACGCTGGGCCAGCGTTTGACAGTTCGCCTAAACAGTAACTCTTGCCGATGTTGGGCCAATGCTACGCCAAGGTTGGCAAAAGCTGCCGATGTTGGCCAGTGATCGCCGAGGTACAGATGGCCGTTGTTGCAGGCTGGCTGGGTAGATTCGTTCTTCTAAGGTTACTTCAGATATTCATGCTGTAGGTTTAGGCCTAGCCCACAATATAGACCATACAAAGAATTTATTGATTCTATTCAACATAACTGACCAATGAGTGAGTCTTGCGTTACTTGCACTGGGCCGCGAAAACTGCTTTGTTGGCAGGCACTATTAAGCTAGGAATCCACTGCTGATTTTCGGCGTTGTGTTGCGTTGCGACTCGCTTTGCAACCTGATTCTGCTTTGTGGTATGATTCCAAACGCGCTGAGTTGCAACTGGCGATCGAACTTGCTTTTGCTTGCCATGGAAATGTAGACAGCACTGCGGCGCATGTAACAAAACAACACACTTGCGTTCTTGCAAAGTTGCGAAGGCTTCGTGAATATGGTCCCTGGTCCACTATCGCGTTGCGTTGCGTTGCGTTGCGATTGCGAGCAGTCTTACCTTGACTGTTTAAAAAGCCGGTGTGAAGGGAAAACTGTCCGGGGAACAAAAGATCCTATTGTTACATTCTAATCTCTGACAATAGGAGCAGTCAGCCGCGCATATTGCCAACAGATGGCAGCAAAGTCTTAGCGGACCAATGTACAGGAAAATCTACGTGATTGCTGCTCGATCGATAATGACTGGGTCCGCTAGATGCATTGAATTGGGCCGTAGTGACACCTAGTGGTCAACTTGCTGACAGCTCCTATTGGTTTCTATACCCATGCCGCTTAATGCGATGTACTCGAGCTCTACAGTACTGCACATCGATAGTTCCTTTATTTCCCGCACGGTGGCAGCACTATATTTTATGAATGAAATTCCAAGCGAGCCATCTCATTATAATAATACGGAATTTACTATGACCAATCAGTAGCGAGGAGGGTGACCATGGTGACATGATTGACAGTGTCACTCAGTGAGTGATGCCGACGGAGACGACTCGGAGTCATCCGCAAAACATGCAAAGGATGGTGTTGGCCGGGGTTCAACGACGTTCAGGAGGTACACTGCTAAGTCCTCATTAGTGCTACAACAACTTTCTGTCTTCACACGCCGCCATCTGACTAAACTTGCAGCAGTGAGGCGAATTCTCTGGTCAGTCTTCCTCACACTTCGGATTTTTCCGCGCCATGTTTGTTGTCAGTCTGTCGATCTCGTTCTCGGAAATACCCCGTGAGATTTTGAAATTATTCCGGCAGTAAACACTAATGTCGCCCAAATTCATTGAAATAATATTAATAAAAGATTTTTCATGAACGTTTTATTGTATAAAACGTAGACGATACCGTAATTTGATGGTTCAAAGGTGCTAGAAATCACACGAGATCAGTTTCAAGAATCCCGCTAGCTATGAATGAAATTGGGGAGCTATCGCGGGTCGCGATAGTTGAACGAGATTTCATTTTCAACCCTCGCGAGTACATCGCTTTAA
>NMRB01000339.1:97641-142928 GCA_002633025.1 Notospermus geniculatus | reverse complement strand
CCCCCCCCCCCCCCCCCTCCTCCCCGCCATAAAAGCTAGCTATGCCCCTAGAGCGCCCTCCTAAACGGAAAATCTGACCTTTGTAACAGTTTTCCTCTCAAAAAATGAACTCCAATTGAACAACCTGTGCTCTTTCCTGCGAGTTTTTAATGAATAGACCCGGAGCCCGCAAGGGTCATGATGGCTGAAAAGCGAACCAATTTTCTCTTGCATAATATTGCTACTTCATGAATATGGAAGTGTGCCGAGATGTGATGGTGGGTGTGGCCGTGAGGGTGTCACAGTGGAATAGAAAAGATCAGCTACCTCATGGAAACAGTGGTAAATGTACCTTACATCTTCCCAAACGATGAGCAGCAATTGCCAGACATTGCTAGTTGTGGGTCCCCCACCAGACTTACTCTAAATTCTCACTTACCTATCCCATTCCTGAACTCGGAAAAGTGACTAAAGCCGGTGACAGACTGGCGCGTACGCGACGCGTCCTGCAGGCGTTCCGCCAACCAGATACTTCGGTAGGTGTTTCGGCCCATGTTACCGCCTCCCTGATTGGTTGAACGCTTTCCGACGCGTTGCTTACGCGCCAGTCTGTCACCACTTTAAGCCCGAAGTTGAAGATAATGGGGTGGGGGTATGGTCAGAAACAATAATGACCTGTCCACTTAATTGTCCCACTCCCAAGCCAAGCGAAGAATCACCGTGTGCGATAACACTAATTTGAAATCAGGTGTTGTGTCAAAACAGCATTGCTCAAGTCTTCATTACGCTTGCTGTTGATCACTTGTGGGCTCAGATAATTAGCGATTTGGTAATTTGTGGCATCGCATTGACGGCAGAGCACTCATGCTTCCCTTAGCTGGCGGGCCGAGTTGCTTGGGTTGTTCTAATTCATGTCAAAATAAACAAGTTCAAAAACTTTTGATTATCTTTATACATGTATTTATCTTTATCTCCAGTTCCTTTCCTTGTGTGGTTCAGCCATTCTTCGTTTTTAGTCTGATAAGTAGGTCTAGATATTCACACTTTCACAGTTCTCATTATTTCTTCTATAACGTACATCTTATTATTTCTGCTGACTACAACACCCATGGATCGCCCTCAGTATCGGGTCTGGTATGCCCTGTAAGAAAAGATGCTGTGCTCTGATCATTCATTACATGTGATAGTGATGGATACTTTCTCATTACATATGTGATAGTGATGGATACTTTCTCAGTTGATCTAATGCCTGGCGCACACGGGCGAATATTTCAAGCGATTTTCTTGGCGACTGTCCAATGGACTAAAAATGGCCAGGTTTGGTGCATCGTTTGCGGTTTATCGTCCCACAGAGTGACCAACTGTTCTGGTTGCCCGACCGATCGGGTCGATTGGTCTCTTAATCGCTTCACGGGTGGTTACGTAGTTAGCGGATAATACAGCGCCGATTACCTCAGCGACTGCTATAAAGTGCCAAGCGGTGAGTTCCCTTGCGCGGCCGCCCTTTATAAACCCAGCTTGTGATCTATTGACACACTATACTGGCCTCTGATTGGCCCGGAAACACGATTAAATGTTACGCAAATTATAACAAAGGAAAGTGCCAAGCGACCAAGCGATTGAGAATTCAACAAAACGAATTTTCAGTCGCTTGCCGACTAGCAGTCGGGCGACGCAAAAAAGACAGTCTCGCCATGCGATTTTTGCCCGCAGACGGAATGCGTTCCATGCACCAGCGACCTCGCTTCGAGCGAAGATGCCCTCGTTTGCGGATGATTCCAAAAATCGTCGCCACGATGGTCTCCTGCGACATCGCGCTCGCTAGTCTGGGTTGGCAGTCTCTTGATTTTATTCGCCCGTGTGCACCAGGCATAAATGTAATTTGGAGGATTTGTCCTTCGGCATGTCCGTCGGGGTACCCCACCACAGAAACTGTCTGGTAATGCTTAATACCTAGGGTGGCGCTGACCAATCTCCAATCAGTTTCATGTGGTTCGCTTTTCAGCTGCATGGTCTGGTTCAATTTTTGTGAGGCAGTTACATAAGTCTGGTGGGGGTACCAACAACTAGAAATGTCTAGCAATGGCTGCTCATCGTTCGTAAAGGTGTAAGGTACATTTACCACTGTTACCATGAGGTACGCTTTCTAGTTGAACTAGTTGATCTTTGCCATTCCACTGTGACACCCTCACGGCCACACCCACCATCACATCCCGGCAGACTTCCAGATTCATGAAGTAGCAATATTATGCAAGAAAAAATTGGTTCGCTTTACAGCTACCCTGGCCCTTCGCGAGGGGGGGGGGAGGCAACATTTGATTGAGTCTAGAGAACGAAGCTGCAGGGGGTCTGGGGTCCTCCCCAGAAAAAAAATTGAAAATTTACCCCCTCTCAGGTGCATCTCCCCCACATCTGACACCTCAATAACTTGGTTTGAAGAGGGGAAATGATCTTTCAGAGGAAAAAATTTGTTTTGTCCCTTTTTTCTCTTGGGGGGGGGNCCCCCCCCCCCCCCCCGCTAGCTATGCCCCTGCTCTCAGATCCGTTACAGTGTATGGAGGTTTATGTTGCCTAGATGCATGGTGTTTTCAAAAATAGCACCGGTACAGCAAATTTTAAAGACACAATGTACAGAAATTCGTTCAATTACGAATTTTCAGTGTTTCCGCAATAAAGGAGTTCAAAATCAATATTTTTAAGCGTTATCTTTACTTTATCATATATTTTCAGAAAGAGGACATCCTCATAGTCGTTTTAAAACAAGTTTCAAGTTTTAGTACCTCTTTGCACCGTGGATTCAGTAGGAGAAAGTACAAAAAAAATGCAAAAGGGGCCGAATTTTCATTTTGGAGGGTCACAGACCCCTTAAACACAGTATGTACCCACTAAAATTGGTTTCATTTGCATTTACACATTGCTGGCAACAAAAAAAACAGCATCATATGTAGTCTAAACGTGATTTCATATCCACAGAAAGAAATATTGAAAGGCTCATGAACGTTAGATTTTATGGGTGTTTCGGCAAAAAAGGGGTTAATCCCACCTTTTGAAGCCATATCCCTATTCAAATCATATATTTTTGGAAAGAGGACATCAACACGGTTATTTTCAAGCAAGTTTCCAGTTGTTATACCACCTTGCACAGAATCGGTAGGAGAAAGTACAAAAAAAATATGCAAAAAAGGGTCGAGTTTTCTATTTTGAGGGGTCCCAGACCCCCCAAACACTGTGTTTGCCCACTAAAATCGATTTGGATTGCATCTACATGCTACTGAGAACAAAAAAAACAGCAGCATATGAAGTCTAGACTTGATATCATGACCTCAGGATTAAATAATGTAAAGGCCTATAAGGGTAGGATTTTAAGGGGTGTTTTGGCAAAGAAGGGGTTAAATGACCATGTTGTGCACAACTTTTGCAAAGTACAACATCATTTCTGAAAACTAGAGATAAAAAGCTACATTTTGACACCAATTTCAACTTGTTATACCTCCGGTAGGGGTATCTCCCTTTTCTAGAGCACTTTTTTGGTCTCTGCTGCTGGCCTATTAGGATAAACGATTGTTAATCATATTGAAAGGGGCTGTTTCACTTTGAATTGAAGATTGCGATTTGTGATCCGTGGGAAAACTGAAAGAGCTATGATCTTGCAATTTGCAGGGATAAGTCTGTGTTTCAGACCAATTTCAATGGTACAACAATCAATAACATTTGAAGTAATTTTTAAGACAAAAGGATTTAAAACTTTTCGCATACAAAGAAATATTTATACGATATTTGGCATATGGATTAGGGTGGCATTCATTTTTATGGTAAAATAAATGAAACGAGAGAAAAAAGTCACGAAATGTTGATATTCTGTTTTTGAAATGCAAGAAACTTACCGTGTAGTTCTTCTGGAAAGGACTGGTCTATTGATCCTTCTGGCGTGCAAGGAAGGCCTACAATGTACCAGCATGCATAACAAAGAAAAGCTGTCTTTGTTGTCACAGCTATTGTATCAACAGTCTTACATCAGTCCAGGACCTAGCAAGCATCACTACTCCATAGGCATTGAGAATTAAAGTTACTCGCCTTTCCTTATGGCCTATACACACGATCCAATTTTTCATCCAATTTTCTGAATATGCTCAATAAAGGCCTTCATGCCGGTGTATACATGTACATTGAAGCCCCACTAGGCCCGGAATCTGAATTTCCCAAAAAATTAGATGAAAAATTGGATCGTGTGTATAGGGCATTACAGAGCAGTAAGGGCAGGTTGATGATCATTCAAAAGAATGTTTTATTAGACAGATTACCTCACTGAATCAGTCTGTAACCCTTTCTAGGCCAAAAACAGCACCCCGTTCAGATGAATGTTGAACTCAAGTTCCCACAAAAGTCATCCAGTCCTGTTACGTCACTGTTATGATTGTATTGACAATGGTAGTCAACAATAGGCTAAGAATCTTCAGAGTGTTCATGTTCTTCCAAATGAGTGATATCAAACTACTTTTGTGACTTATTTTGTTACTTTCATTGAATATAACTGGATTATTTTGCCCCTGTATTAAGCTTGACTCATAATCCAAGTTGTTTTACAAATATTTCGGTTCTAATATGAAACTTCAAGGCTTCAAACACCCACCGTCTTAAAAAATTACTTCAAATGTCATTGATTGTTGTGCCATTGAAATTGGTCTGTAACACAGAATTATCCCTGCAAATTGCAAGATCATAGCTCTTTCAGTTTTCCCACGGATCACAAATCGCAATCTTCAATTCAAAGTGAAACAGCCCCTTTGGAGGCTCTGTATTGCATTCATGATGACTTAAGGTTAAGTCACTTTACTGAAGGGGGGATTATGGGGGAGATTTTGGCTGGCTTTTTAACCCAAGGCCTATTGCTGTTCACTGTGAAAAGGCCGTTGACCTATAGTGCGTTTAAGTCATCTGGAGCTCGATGGGCGGACCTCCGGTTGTCAGGCAGACCTTGGTATTGTTGGTGAAGTCTGGCTATTGACTTGCGTTTTATTGACAGGACACTTCCAGCCAATCCCATGCGTGTGCCTGTGTTCAATTTCAAATCAAGGTCTAGTTGTATGTTCAATTTCAAACCAAGGTTCAGCTGGTTAGAAAACAATGTGCATTGGACCGTTTAGAGTAAACCCTAAGTTCACTGTGCACTGAAAAAAAAATCCTAATCATGTTGAGTACTTTCGGGGTACTCGTTTTGTCCGTGAGATGAGTAGAAAGGTACTCATATTGAGTAGAAAGGTACTGATGGCGAGTAGAAAGATACTCATAGCGAGTAGCAAGGAACTCCAAATGCAGCTCCTTGGCCCGATGAGTACCCAATTAGTACCCAATTAGTACCTTTCTACTCATCTCACGGACAAAATGACTGATGAGTAGCCCAAAGTACTCAACATGAGCCGAAATTTTTTTTCAGTGTGGTCTGGTTACCAAGGGTTTGATTGACATACGCCCATCGAGCTCCAGATGACTTAAACGTACTATAATCTACGAATTGTGCTTTCTAGACCTCTCGGAGCGTGCATGCTCCACAGGAAAAATCGCGAAGTTAAAATGTATCGGTGTAATGTATATTATTGCCCCCTATAATATGCCAATGCCCGGGAAGCGAACTTTTTTCCCGAACCTTTCGTGAATTTTCTTCGGACTTAAAACACGAGAGAGAAGAAGGGTGGAAAAAGCCTCGTCCCAGTCGAACGAGGGACCTTTGGATTACAGGGCAAACGCTCTAGCCGACTGAGCTACCGAGATATCTGGCAGCGAAGGGGTTGAATCCAGAAGTATCGGAACCAGGGGTCGTTGAATAGACTTTTGTAGTTGAGGATGTTTGTGTTGTTTGTGTACAACTACCAAGTAAAACAAAATCGGTAAATGTACCCAGGTTTTCATTTTTGAGATAATCAAAATGAAACAGCCGTTTTTTGCCCAAGTAAGTTTCATTTTAAACCTGATATCATTTTCAGTATTGTGTAAGGCGTATGCATCAAAACTGAAAGTGTTATATTAGTAATGACTAACCAGTTGCTGAGATGCATTAAGCTCTGCAAGTGCTACCTTTGTATTGAATGCTATGGTGTGAGATGCACTTGTGCCAAAACACAGGAACTGAAAGGCATAAGTATGGCGTTGCAGGGAAAGTGAGAGGTTGCATCAAGCACAAAATGTGCTGATGCAACCTCTCACTTCATGGCAGAGTGTTACTGGTAGGATCAACTATCTCCATTCTTCGTTAGTGGAGCCATCATAAAATGCGGAACGGAACTAACGGCGATTGGAACGAGATTGATGCGCAACGGGGAATTGTTACTGTATCGCTGTCGCCATCTATGATTCGTTGATAGATACAGACTGTGGATCAACTATGGTAGGGGAAAAAAATCGCGTCCCGTCCTCGTGGGAATGAGGACATTTTATTAATGGTACGCATGCGCACTTCAATTTTCTATATTTCAATTGTTTAATTTTGCGATTAATAAGTTAATTACACCCAATTCAATTACATCATTCTGTTTGTTATTGTCTTTAGAGTATATTTAACCCAACTTCCGGTTGCGCATGCGCAAAGCAAAAACCGGAAACAAGCCCGTCAGTGAGCTACTTATAGCGAGTTATTTTTAGAGGCAGACGAGTGAGCTACTTATAGCGAGTTATTTTTAGAGCCAGACGATGTTGTGACGGGGATTGAAAGATGTGGGTCAGATTTTGTCTACGAACTTAAAATCATTATTATACACTATACCGATTGCTCCTCCTGAATCATACTATAACAGCACATAAACAAACTCATAACACTACTGGTACCGGTCATGAAATCAGCAGATGATATACAGGGCGAATTATATTAAGGGATTTTAGTGACAACCGAAATTCTTGTCCACTATAGAAAAACAAATCAGAGGCGGTTCGCCATGGTCCTTGGTTGTGCTGCGCACGGCTTTCACCTAACGGTGGTTCCAGGAACCATTGCGTCTAGGTCTTATTTGATAAATATAATATACATGTAGGTATGGCGTGAATAGGCCCCAACCGAAAGTCGTCCATTTCGGTGCTTATAGGGTCGGAAATGAGACAATTATCATCCAGTCGGTGGAGATTGATGGTGCTGAAAGGAGCCGTCCATCGTCCAACGTCCATGTTTTTCGAATACCCTCATACCTGTGCACTCACAAAATCGGTGGTTCACATCTAAAACCACTGATATAAATTGACACGGAATTCCTGTAACAGGTACTCACGGACCTCGCCCGATTTTAATTTTGAGTCCTATTTGACGACCTGTTGCATGGTCGAGTATAGGGGCCTACTGAATGCGACAATCGACTAGACTGAGCGGGTTATATCTTATCCACAGTATCTCACTTCAGGGATGCCGAAGAACATAGACTACGGCAACTTCAATCATTCAAAAAGTTTGTTACCGAGATGACAAAACCTGACTAGGTGCTATGATAAGGCTTCATTTGGGGCAGAGTCCCAGACAGCAGAGGTACGTTCGCCCAACGTCGGCAAAGGTTGACAGAGGTTGGCAAACGTCGGATGTTGATAATTGGTCATTTGCCGACGTTGGGAGTAGGTAGTTCACGACGATTTGGGCATGAGTCGGCCACGGGTTGTTCATCCACGTTGGCCCGACGTTGGTGTTTGGAGGCGCTCGAATGCTCTATAATGTCAATCAAAGGTTGGCGAATGGTTGGTCAATGTCGGAATTTACCTAAAAACAACGTTGACCCAACGTTATTCGCGGGTGCAAAATGATGTTGGCACAACGTACGATGGTAACATTGGGCCAACGTACACATACGTTGGCCACTGACGTTATATCAACGTTGCGACGTACTGGTCATGTGCCGACGTTGGTCTGACGTTGGGAGTAAGTAGTTCGCGACGATTTGGGCAAGAGTCGGCCACGGGTTGTTCATCTACGTTGGCCCGACGTTGATATTTGGAGTGGGCGACCAGTTCGATCTGGTGAGTGAACAATTATATTTTAATTCACCAAAATATAATACAGAAACGCTGACTTACGAAAGCAAACATATTAGAATATTGATAAACTATGGCTTGAGATTTGAGACACAAATTTTAGGTTGTGAACATTTCCCGTTCAGAATTACTCTAAACTCCCACTTACCTGTCCCATTCCTGAACTCGGAAAAAATGACCAAATCCTAAGTTGGAAGGTATCGCACCGCTGTCATTCTTTGCCAGGCTCGGGAGTGGGACAAGTAAGTGGGCAGGACATTATTGTTTCTGACCACACCCCCACCCCGTTATCTTCAACTCAGGATTTAGTCATTTTTTCCTAGTTCAGGAATGGGACAGGTAAGTGGGAATTTAGAGTATTTAGACAATAATTGTGTAACATCGGTTTTCTTTGAACCATAAGATTTTGTGCTGTGCATTGGTATACACCATCCAACTGATTTGTCTATATCTATAGCTTCTCGGCCTATTGGCTAAGGTTGAAGTTACATTAAGAGTTGCCGACTTAACCTCATGCTACAATGCAAGTCCGCCCTTTGGCTTGTGCACACCTGGCACAAGCATGACGCAGAAGTTGGTAAATGGTTGGGCCTAAGTTGGCGCAACGTTGCTATAATGTCAGTCAAAGGTTGACAAATAGTTGGGTCAATGGGAAGCACACTCGTTGGCTGGAGGTTGCCAAATGTCGCTATAGCGTCAATTAAAGGCTGGCAAATGTTGGGCCAATGTTGGCACAACGGTGGCTGCAGGTTGTTAAAAGGTTGCTATAACGTAAATGAAAGTTTATTAAATGGTTGGGCTAATGTTGGCACAACGTTGTTTGGAGGTTGCCAAAGGTCTCTATAATAGAGTTGTTACCTATTCATGACTATCAGGGTACCCTGACTGTCAGAGGACATAAGCCCTTAGTTATCCAAGTCAACCCTTGGTAATAGACATAATGTCTGAATGTCCATGTCTGTAACTGACATGTATGTGAGTACATGCCTGAGTGGTCCTGCTGTTGTTGGTCATAATGGTGTTGTTGGTCATACTTGAATGTTTTCCTCAAAGTATAGGCGAGTCCTATATCACACTGCAATAGAATGGTTTACCAGGGAATGGCAAACGTCCAAATCCACTTAGTTTGTCACTACCGTTACTTGTTTTAGCAAGAGAGGGAAAATGGAAAACCCAGCTTTGTTGGCTTTAGTTTATCAGTCAAATAAGCGAGATTTACTTGAGTTACGCTGCGCACTTTTCAACGCACTACTTTTTGAGGGAATGATTGGGGAGATGGCCATCAACCAGTTCGCGCCTTCTGATGGCCCTGCAGACAACAACCAACCGGGGGTTGACATCCCATTGATGGGACCAACATAAATTCGTTTAGCATGGGGGGAGGGTTAGTTCATTTCGACCAGCAGTGTGTGCCCCCTAGGCCAATATCCTTGCATTGTCGTTCCCAAATTGATGTACAGCGTCTTGGTATGCCTGGATTTCATCATGTCATTAACGGATCATGTCGCAGCCTCCTGACTCTAACAGGCCTAGCCATGTTTGGGGAGTCTTCACAATCCCAGCTCGGACCCAACTGATCTTTAGACTGATTTTCTGATGATCATTCATGACAGTCAAGTCCAGTACAATGGCCTGATCATCAGCCATGACTATCATGGTGATTTACAAAGCACTATAGTGAACCCAAGTCAGTCTTGGTCGTTGAGCTTGACTGTGGCCTAAAGTGCGTTTCTATTCATATTTGCCCTCCATTCACCTTGCAATTGGACCGAACCACAAATCACAGATTAACTAAAGCCTGTGATTTGTGGTTATGTTCCATTGCAAGGTTAAATGAGGTCAAATACGACTGGACATGCTGGAGTGCACTTTCCATGGTAAGTACCCGAAATTGGATCAGGTATTACATGGAAAAATCTCCCCTGATAGTAAGGACCCCTGACAGTCATGAATAGGTAACAACTCTAAAGCCGCCCATACACGGCGCAATATTATTGCACAATATGGGGCCCAAATGGGTGGTCGTGTGCTTTTCGCATGATAGGTAGAAGAAAGATTGGCAATAATATTGCCCATTGTGATCCTCATATTGTGCAATAATATTGATCGTGTATGGGCCGCTTAATGTCAATCAAAGATTGGCGAATGGTTGGGCCAATGTCGGAATTTACCTAAAAATAACGTTGACCCAACGTTATTCGCGGGTGCAAAATGATGTTGGCGCAACGTAGGATCCCAACGTTGGGCCAAGGTACACATACGTTGTCCACCGACGTTTTTCAACGTTGGGCCAACGTCGCTCTGCTGTCAGGGGTGTGAGAGAAGCTGTTTTTGTGTATGTGCAGACTACGTCAGAAGTCTACTTACCTGTATAGAAACATTCTTGGCAATAGGTGGGGTCCCCAGTGGTAAGCTTCGATCGTCATAAATGCAAATGCTTGCAGAATGGTCAGGCTGTCCATGATGGCGGTTCCGGCGAAGTACCAACATATGCTAAGACGACGGTTATCCTTCCGCATGGCGATCAGAAAACTAAGAACATTACCGGGAATCCCAAATCCAAGAGGAATAAGATTACAATAATACCAAACAAAATGTATGGCCCAAAGAAGTGGCGGTAGTCGCGGATCTATCGTGGTAGTTGTCTGAGTACCGGCTGGAATGGCCATCATGTTGCCCTTCATTATGCAAGAACGGGATAACTTCGGCTTTGAAATCGGCTTTCGCTGGACCTAAGAGAATGAATGTGATTAGCACCATCGGAAACAAATTTGATTGGATCTGATAAGACCTTCAGTAGAATATTAAATCAGTGCTTTTGCAGGATACATGGCAAAGATACATTGTACACCTTTAGTCAAAAATAAATGCCCAACTAATTTTCCGGCATATCTCCATGAATATTTTTCATAGCCGTTTTCTTCTCATACAAATAATCTAGGGCCACTAGGACACCTTTTAAGACCATAAAACTTGAAATCATTAAACAAGTGCATTTTTGGCAAAAGTTTCAAATTTGGCCAAAATATCATGTTTTTTTAATACTCACTTGTTCGGATTGAAACTGGCACTGTTTTGAAGCCAATCTAATCTGTTTCTGGACACATGAAAATTTTCGGAATGCTAAAATTCTCATTTAAAGCAAAGTAACATGTACAGGTGATTTTGTAAAATGGTTTTCCCAGTTCTTGCCATTCGTTCCATGCACTCAAGGCACAGAATTTTAGCATTACCCAGTGGTGAATATTCATTAGACTCTTAACCACAAAAGGAGGGACTGACATAAATAGTGGAGTATCCCTTTGTGAAATTATGAATCGTGTGTCTCACAATAGGCCAACTTGCTGACTGACATACCGGTGTAAGTTGCACTGGGTAGGCTAATCGTGGTCAGAAACTCCCATTGATGCAGGCCTTGTGACAGTCATAAACACCTGCGTAACCTGTTATTGGGGCCAACATAAATGTTTGAATAGGCCCCGGTTTAAATAGGCCTTCAGTGGACTTACTGAATTATGGCACGTGATCGGGGTATTGATAAACTACGGTTTGGAGTCAACTGGAATTGCGGGAATTTTATTCCACAGAAAAATCATCATAAATCATCACAAACTTGCTCAATTTTGAATTCAAAAAATTGTATTGTCCAGAAACAGACTGGCTTCAAAACTGTGCCAGTTTCAACCCAAACAAGTGAGTATTTAAAAAACATGATATTTTGGCCNTGTTGCCACCAGATGTCTCTCACTGCCTGAATTTTGGCTTTACGTAATAGGCACGAGCTTCAACTTTTTTTGTGGTGAAGAGGTACATGAACCTGCCAACATGATGCTTTGAATTCCATTTCTGACGATAACTGAGCTATTTTCAGCACAATTAGTGTTCCATGTACAAATGTACGTCAGCCTATTCAAATGTACACCGATGACCCTGAACACACATCGTTCGTGGGGTTCTCATTAATTCAGACCTTTTGTATCATAAGATCAACTAGTCGGAATTCAACAAAATTTGCAGTGAATGTGCAGAAGGGTCTTGCCTATCACATGGAAACGTCAGAATGCAAATCTGTTGGGTTTTAAAGGTATATTGTCCACATTTATAAAATGCTAAATTTGTCAGTTGAACCTTTATGGTTGATTCCTTTATGCTAACACTGATAAAAACAATAAAATCGAGGTGTTAGTGCAAAACTCAATGGGTGATTTCAAAGTTGGTGTTAACACGGTGTTTACAATGCATTAAAGCATTTCAAAGTTGGTGTTAACGCGGTGTTTACAATGCTTTAATGCACTGTAAACACCGCATTAACACCAACTTTGAAATCACCCAATGGGTAACACTGCCCCGATATCGCAACTGTCACATATGGGGCGCAGAGAGGTGCACGCTTTGAATGACTCAACTGTGATAACTCGCCAGGAACACAGGTCCCAATCCCACCACATTCTCGCTGGCAATTGTCCCTCCCAGTGCATATCATGGTCTCGCATCAACTTTGACACCTGCTTTCAACTTTGTATCTACCATTATCGACATCCACCAGATTTTTCTTCAGCTCTCTTCCTTTTGAAATGAAAATTCCATCCCTATAGGATGGAATAGATTGCAAATACTGCCATTCTGACAGCAGCTGACAATCACCACGTCAAAATGCACGTGTATAAATTCGTGGCGGGCTAGAATAAGATACCGTACCGGTACCTCGAGTGCAGGTGAAAAATTGCGCGGATTTCAAACTGGGTAATGTTAAGGTACCTTATTTATACCCAGGATCGTCCTGGGTAACAAAAAGGATTACCTAGATTACCCAGGGTAATAATGAGGTGTACCCAGGACGACATTAACCGATTCAGCATTGCTATCAGCTCACCCAATCTAAGTTCTGATGAAAGTAGCGACGGCCTTATACCGTTCTTTGTTCGCTGCTCGTAGGCCGTACTTTTCTCCGAATCGCTGCCTGCACTGCAAACACAGTTATGGCCTTTTGTCTATAATTCTTCGTGTAACGCTAGCTTGGAAATGACAGCCTCTGCCTGGTATAGGTGATACATATTTTTGTCCTGCTGCACATGTCATTGGATATATACTGCTGCAGGCATTTTATAGTCGGCTGAATTTCAGAAAAAAATATATTCAAGGGAGCAGGCTGATGGCCACGGGCTTTCTTGCTTTCAGCGGCATTTTTTATTCACTCGTGTTACATTTACTGCGAATATCAAATATCATTTTGCAAATAAACGTAGATGTGTTCAGTATCGTGATTCATTTTAGCTCACCCGTGAGCTTTTGTCGTCCTGCGATGTCCGTCGTCGTCGTAGTCCGTTAGCAGGGCACGTTTCGTAACCGCTGGGGCTATTGGTCTGAAACTTGGTACATACATGTATATACATACCCCTAGGTCAGATGACCAATAAGTGCAATAACTCCTGAACTAACTAGATCACCTCTAAATTTTTATCTAGGTGTATCTAATTAGGATACATATAATAACATCAAGAATATATAAGTACCAAGAATATACAACTCCGAATATGTGCCAAAAAGTGAGTTTACTAATTTGCCTCTGGTGATCTTGCAACTGAAGGAATCTTAATTTGTGAAGGATTTTGGTTCACGTGGGCCTATAGTCCCTTTAAGTGACCATTATATTTGGTCCAAAATGAGTTTTCGACACAGTTTTCGGCACTAAATCATTATCGGCTTTCATAACACTCAGGTGGTATATGTTACTTTTTATGCCTAGTAGTGTCCGGGCTAATAATAAGACCGATTATTTTGCGATTAATATGTTTTTTCTGGCATTTTGTGGTTTTTCACTGATTTCATAATTAAGAAATGATTCTGATTGGTTTAAAATCCATGGGGTTTACATAGGCTCCCCTATTTACCGACGGAGTCCGAAAGTAGGACAGAGGCTGATGAGCACGTGTTCGCCGAGGTTGAGAACCACATGGATTTGTATTTAGAAGTGGATTTATATTTAGAAGTGGTTTCAGGTCAGTCTCTATATTTAGCCATGGTGCAAGATGGGGTGTTCATCAGCGTTCATTTGTTTATTATTACGACGAGCCGTGGATTATCACTCACCCTTTTTGTGCGAGTACTGGCTTGTTTTGTTTCATCATGATGGAGAGGGAGGGTTGATTTGTTTACTTTTTTTCAGTCGGTGTGTTGACCTGAATTGAATGCACAATTGCGTAGGCTATAACAACTTCTGTTCTTTGGACTGTTTAGTGTTTAGTATGTCAGGTTTAGAGTTCTGCGTGTTTGTGCGAACAAACATTCTTTACCGGTATTTCAAACTCTTTCCACGTGAACCATTTACGTCGCCAGGCTTGTTTATTTTTGAATGGACCATATTTTCGACAAATTGACATTGTACTTGATCTCAGGGTCGGGCACTCTGACCTGTACAACAAATCCATGGTGTCACCAAAATCAAAATGTTTTTGTATGCCAGCAATATGCCTGAAACTCAACATAAGAATATTGATGACATTCTAAATAATACAATTCAGTCAACAACCGTTAAATCTAAACATTGGTTATTTCATTAGAAGGCCTATAATTACCGTACGCCCTCTATTATCAGAAAAAGTAACTTAATGCCCAACCTTTTGATTGATTACTAAGTTGTACATTCTTGGTACATATTCTAGATAACATACATGTATATGGGTTTTTGATTTGACCTACTTTTCAAGGTCACTGAGCTCAAAGTTGTACAGAAATAATGAACCTGCCACAGTTCGCCATTATTTCACTGGGCAAGTTTATATCTAGCATAAACATGTATTAGACGGGTACCTTCAAAAATACCGAGTTTCGGCGCAATTGGACACCCAATATCGCCAACCAGGTGGCGTGACCTGAAAATAATTTAAGTGCTATAACTGAGGAACGGCTTGAGCCAGAGTGCTCAAACATGATACGTACCTCCCTTTAGATGACCTTTACGTGCACGTCAAATTTCAGCCTGATTTGACTTCCAATATGACCGCCAGGTGGCATAACCCGAAAATCATCAAAGTGCAATAACTAAGGAATTACTTGACCTAGACTGCTCAAATTCGATACGTGGCTCCCTCTAGATGACCTTTACGTGGGTGGGGTGGGATGGGGTGGGGTGGGGGTATGGTCAGAAACAGTAATGTCCTGTACACGTACTTCTCCCACTGGCAAAGAATGACAGGGTGCGATATCTTCAACTTAGGATTTGGTCATTTTTACTGAGTTTAGGAATGGGACAGGTAAGTGGGAATTTAAAGTATGATTAAAGGTTAGCTGACGCCTGAGCTATTAGCTTCCAGAAGGATTCCCGGCGGAAATTTGGTGTTAGTACTCATCAACAAAAACTGTAATTTTAGGTTCACTGTATGGTAGGTTCTAAACCTTGTAACGATGAAACCATGAAAACACCCATGAAACTATGGAACCACCCAGGAAACTATGGAACCACCCAGGAAATATGGGACCACCGAAAATTATACTTTTATCCGGTTTATCAAAACAGCAAAATGACAAAACGAAGTGATGGACTACTTTGTACTTTGACATGGCCGTAAACAAACAACTAGCTGATGACTGTATCCTCACAAACAGCCGCGCAGGTCAAGTGGTTTTAGACCTAAATACATGACAGCATAAAGACATCGTTTTGATGTCTTTATGATGACAGCCATCATGATATTGCACTCTTGATGCTCTTGACTCTGGCTGCAGATTCAATCTTATTCTTATGCAGGGCACCCTGGTGTTCGGACTCCTTGCCTACTCTGAAGTCAGCTCTGCGACTGAAGCTCGGCATGATCTCAATGCCTGAGACCACATGTGCTGGGTTTCTGGGAACCTCAGTGACCCCGCGTTGTTTATATTGAGTAGTTAATTACCCTTCATCTCTTTCTGAGAAGGCTAACTATGATTTGTTTACACTATAGTGTTCATCATCAGTAGTATAAAATAACTGAAACCAGCATGTTTTCATTATGCATTATAGTATCAGCACAGTTGTGTTGTGTTGGACTGGGATGGTGTGCCTCAGAGGAAAACACCGTCTGTGCTTGATGATAATCATAGTAATGGGAAAATAGCTAATGTCATATTATGTTTAAGAATAAGGATATTTTGGGTGGTTCCATGGTTTCCTGGGTATTTTCGTGGTTTTCTGGGTGGTTCTATAGTTTCCTGGGTGGTTTCATGGTTCCAAGGTTTAGAACCTACCTCACTGTATACACCGTGGAGAATCGTCAGCGCATTCGCCGAGTTTCTCAGGTGGCAACACTGTGATCCGAGTCGGAACATGGCGGCTGTGTCACAAATGTTGAAGATGTCAACTCCAAAGCGGGGAGCAAATGTACCGAAGATGAAAGGTAAACACACTTAGACTATGCCGAGGATGACCTCCAGTTTATCATCTATTAATCTAAAGCTTCCTTAATTGGAATTACGTAGTCGTGGAAAAGTTCAAGTGACGGGAACAGTCACTGCGGGACAATCAAACAACCGACCTAACACTACGAACATTTCCACTTCAAACAAAGAAACAACACTCCTTCAGCACCTATATTTCGGCTTGTTCTATTGCAAATTATCACTAGATCATCCTCGAATCTCTTTCGCTTTTTAGTCGGCAACACACACATCAGTATGTGACACAGCCGCCATGTTCCGACTCGGATCACAGTGCTGCAACCTGAGAAACTCGGCGAATGCGCTGACGATTCTCCACGGTGGTATAAGAACGTTGTCTCCGTCAAGGCTGCATCAGAAAGTATTTAGTCACCTAGCCAGCAAGGATCGCTGGACCAATGGAAGGCTACCATCAATGGCCCATCGGAGGTTTGGGTCAAGGCACACCGGGTGGCTAATCAATGACAGGGTGAAAACGATGTGATAGACGTTTGCAAATCGTAAAATGCCATAACTTTGTGGCAGAATAATTTTGACTCACAACCGGAAGTGCGCATAAATCGCAAATATCGTAGTCGTCAAGGTCGTGTTTCAAAGTCGTAACGACTAGGACTACGACTTCAATATTCATTATTTATCCGCACTTCCGATTGATAAGGCCAATTTTTAGCTCACTCGTGTATCGCAGGCCGGAGTGGACACAATTCATATTTAATGTCCACATTAATTCCGATTTTATATCCACATTAAATCAAGAATTTATATCCACACTAAATCAACCAATCGCAGCTGAGTTTTTAATGTGGATATAAAATCGCACTACTTATTTAATGTCCATATAAATTCGTATTTTATGTCCCCATTAAATCGCGAATTAATATCCACATAAAATCGACCAATCACAGATAAGGACTTTTGGACGGATGTGAGTGTTCTCGATCGCTTCCGTCCACAAATCCATCGCGGATTTTTGGAGGAAGCGATGGAATTGTGGACGGAAGCGATCGAGAACACTCACATCCGTCCAAAAGTCCTTATCCGTGATTGGTCGATTTTATGTGGATATTAATTCGTGATTTAATGGGGACATAAAATACGAATTTACATGGACATTAAATAAGTAAACTACATCATGACCAGGGCCGAGAGTTTGAAAACAAGTTTTTTTCTCATCTCCAGAAACTTTCGGGGGTCAAATCTTCAAGGACGACACCATACCATCCTCAGGGGAACGGACAAGTTGAATGCCTGAATAGCACCTTACTCTCCATGTTGAAAACCTTGACTGAGAAAGAAAAGAAAAATTGGAAAAGTCATTTGAACAAGTTAGTCCACGCGTACAATTGTACGCAGAATGACGCGACAGGATTCAGCCCTTTCCACCTGCTTTTTAGCTCACTCGTGAGCTATAGCCGTCACGCGGTGTCCGTCGTCCGTCGTGGTCCGTTAGCAGGGCACGTTTTGTAACCGCTGGGGCTATTGATCTGAAACTGGGAACACATATACCCCTAGGTCAAATGACCTATGACACCAAATTTCGGTCCGATCTGATTCCTGGCTTGGCCACCAGGGGGGATAAACCGAAAACCTTTAAAGTGCAGTTTCGCCTTAACCGTTGATCGGATCATCACCAAATTTTTATGGTGGGTACATCTTATGAGGATACACGACATATCACCCGGGTTTTTAATTTGACCTAATTTTCAAGGTCACAGAGGTCAAAGGTCAAAATTTCATCATCGGGTGGCACGTTTCGTGGCTATTTGTCCTGGATTGTTTAAATTGGGTGTGATGATGTATCTAGGTACCCTGTATGTCTGTGGCGGATTTCGGTCCGATCGGACTTCAAGTACGGCCACCAGGTGGCTATCTTGGAAATTGAGCATTGGAACATAGCTCATTAACTATTGGAGCTAGAATGTTCTGAACTTGAACATGTATGTATCTTTGTAGCCTTCATGTCTACAGCAAATTTCTGCATGATCGGACTTCACAGACCGCTGCCAGGCAGCCATTTTGGAAAATGCAACTTTGACTTGTGTGACCGATAAATGTTGTTCAACTTGAAAACCCGTATGATATGTCATGCATCTGCATTAGATGTAGGCCTACCTACAATAAAAATTTGGTGATGATCCGTCGAATAACAAGTTAGTTATTGCACTTTTTGTCCATTTCAATTCAAATGGAGCCACCTAGTGACTATTCAATGAACCACAGACACACAGAGACCAAGGTGGGGTCAGTCAGTACAGTGACCATGGTAACAGGTAGGCCTTAGCAATGACAGTCAGTTCTAGCAGTGTTCACCATGTTCACTGGTTGTGTGACTGTTATTAGGCCTAGGCCTATGCTGATTGCTGTGTCAGTGGGATCTGATGGTGTTGACTTTTCCTTTGTTTGGACAGGTAGGACTAGGCTTAGGGTTTTTGACACCTTCTTGGCCTAGGCCCTAACGTTAGTAGGCCTAGGTCATCAACTCATAGGCCTACAATCATGATCAGTCAAAGACTTTGATGGGCCCAATCTAGGCCTAGAGCCTAGGCCTACCGGTAGTCCTACGCCCCCCCCCCCCCCAATACTGGTATTTTGATGCCAATGCAGTTCAAATGCCTAGGCCTATAGGCCTACCCTGCCCTGTTAGGCCTAGCTCTACAAAATACATGTATGCCTACACTTGAACACGCAGTTGTCATCTGTTCGTCTGGGACATTAATCTTAACCAAGTTTCGGTCTGATTCGATTCTTAGCTTGGCCTCCAGGTGGCCAAAACCAAGTCCTGCAACTTGGGAGACTTGACCCAGATGTTCGCTCATATGTGCCTCTCTCTGTCATTACACTATGTCAACGAGTGAGCACATGGTCCATGGACCATTTCATTTCTGCCTTCAATTTATGATGTTTGACGAGTTGAAAACTTATATCACGTCGTTTTTATCAAGGATGTCCATTGCGGACTGCAATTCATTCTCGTAGTTGAAGTCGGAGTCGGAGTCGGAAAGTTGCGCATCCTCTGTAATGACAGGGTGAAAACACATTATTCATTATTAATCAGATATAATGTTCTGAAAAAAAAGATGTGTAGAAACGGAAAAAATTCAGTTGACTGTTTTAAATCCTGGGCTCATCCAGTGTAACCCTATAATGCCCACCACACCACCCATGACCACAATTGATCCCTCCAGGGGCCGGTCCTTGGAATTCGCAATCTATCTGCCAATAGACGGCGCGTATATAAAAGTAGAAGAATGTGTGTTAATTGCGTGCAACCAACGCCTACATTTTCTCTTTCATGCCTTCTTTGATTGGACAACCTAAGTGCCGTGTGCAAACGGAGGTGAAGGTTACGTGTACAAACGCACGTGGTTGAAACGTCGATAAATTCGACTCATCTGTCTACTCTTTTTGTTAATTCTACTTCATATTTTGCACATTTTGCTATCAGAATGCGCAATGACCTTGAAGGTCAGAGGTCAAGGTCAAGGTCAAACAGTTGTGAACTGCAAATCTCCTCGGAATTTCAGGAGGAAACCAATTAGAAGCCTGAATTAACCAACCCCTATAAGTTATTGAAGGATCCTATCCGCAATACTTCTGAAGGTCAGAGGACAAGGTCACAGTCCCTCGTCACAGATAACATGAGATAAGTCAGAACCTGGTGATGGTGGAACCCTAAAACCTTCACCTACACCTAGGTTATCAAGGATGACCTTTCGGATTACGCAATTACCTTCAAGGTCACAGGTCAAGGTCACGGTCAAACATTTCTAAAATGCAAATCTACTCAGAATTTTAGGGGAAAACTAATTAGAATCTTGCATTAACCATCTCCTATAGGTTTAATCAAAGATCCCTGTTCCAGTTACGCAAAGGTTGGCAATACTTCTCAAGGTCAGCGGTCAAGGTCACAGTTAACTAGCTCTAAAGTCGTAAACTTCTCATCGGAAACCATTGACATCGCTCCGATGTCCTTCTCTTGTTTTGCAAGCTCAGTCGTGCATGCCATGGTCACTTCTCGGCTCGACTACTGTAATTCTGTCCTGGCGGGAATTTCAGCCCAGCAAGTTGCACGCCTGCGGAAAGTGCAAAATCGCGCTGCTCGCATGATCACCTTGACAAGGCCAGATGAGCACATAACCCCCGTTCTTCACTCATTACATTGGTTACCTGTCCCACAGAGGACAGACTATAACGTTTTGTCAATGGTATACAGGTGCAGAAATAACACTGCGCCTGTTTTTCTGTCCTCCCTATTTACCTTACGTGTGCCAAATAGAACACTGCGCTCGGCAAATTCGCTTGACCTTGTGGTGCCAATGACCAGAAAACAAATCGGTGATCGAGCCCTTTCCACCGCTGGTGCTCGTTTATGGAACACACTCCCAATCCACATAAAACATCTAACACACTTGCAAAATTTCAATCAGCGCTCAAGACACAACTATTCAAAATCTATTTTAATTCAGCATAATTTCCTCTTTTGCACCATGTTTTATTGCCTCGTTTTACATATTGTTTTAGCTATTGTGAAGCGCAGCGATATACTTATTAGCTGCGCTATATAAATGCCTTATTATTATTATTATTTATTATATTGATTTGCGGAAAGAAAGAAAATAGAATGGTATAATTCAAGACGGGGTAAAATAAAAGACGTACATCTTTTCGAGATGATTGGATCGAATCCTCTTCGAGTTGGATATAATGTAACATGGTATTGTATTTCTTCACTGTCCGTTGATCGAGTGAGGTGATCACTGAAAGCGAGTCCCTCGTCATGGATTAATGTTGATGTCAGGTCGACCTTAATACTACGGCACAGAACAGGGCGGCGACTGACTTTTCTGGATCTTCCTGCATCTGAGCCGCGACTGCGCGGAACAAACCAGTCGTCGATATATTGTGTGACATATGACTGTAGTTGCGTGTCACCTGCGACGATCGGCATCAGCAGCCGGTCAACAAGACCACGAATCGCAAGAGCTGAACATGTTCAGCTTCTGCGCCACCACGAATCATGATCCCGGAGGCGGTCGACCTGACTGGAGTTACGATTCCCCGCGCGAAGATGGCACATATTCCACGACGAGTGCACAGGTTTCACACTTGCGACATGACGGTGGTTTCTTCACTACCTCGTCTGTTCCGTCGCGCACAGGCAATCGCAGGTGCGTTCTGACATCAGATGTGTTTGTGCGCAGGGCCACGAGGTAGGCCTATTACATGTATGTCATTATTCAGATTCAAGATAAGTCTGACCAGCGGATGCTTCATGAAGATTTTACCACTTTCTTGGCTTTGAAATCCGATTTCCATGTTTTTGCCCACAGAAAAGGTGATCCAGGGCACCCTGGATTCGACTTAGCAGTCGTCGGCTTGTAAAAGCACACTGTCTTTTACAACATCGCTCGAGTCATTTTATATATGAGAAACAACAGCGGCCTCAGTATGGACACTGCGGCACCCCACAATCAAATCATCTGGCGAATTGTTGGAAAAACAGTTGCTGACTCGGATTTTAATTGACCTGTCTGATACGTATGAGGTTAAGGTGATCAGCAATTTCCCCCATGCAGGCCTGCATGCTTCAAGGTTTTTAGTAAGGAGATAATAGCGAGTTTTTGCAAAGCCCCCAAACGCCACCGCGAACGCCAAACTCATTGTTCGATGGCACGAAAAGAGCACCGAACAAAAGGATAGACGTTCGCGTTGGCGTTTCGGGGGCTTTGCGAAAACTCTATAATGAAGAACTCCATCGAAAACGCCAGGAATTTGTGACGGGCCGTTTCATGGTACATGTATGCTCCAGGCAGGGAGTCCCCTCTAACGATGTAGATGAAGGGCAATTCCACGGTCACGGACGTGACATGTTTTCACTTATTCAGTGCTGTCTCCGCAAATTTTTAAACCACAGAAAGATGCAGGCCTAATACCCTGCATCATGTCAGGCTTGTGTCCTTCTATGTCCCTGGTATGAATTAAGTTCGCTGCGATTCATAATTAGTGCGCTGTTTGCTAATTACATGTAGTTGCGTCACGGACGTGACCTGTGCGATGTCACGTCCGCAGCTAATCAGCAAATAGTGCACTAATTGTGAATCACAACGAACTTAATTCATACCAGGGGCATAGAAGGGTACAAGCCTGACATGATGCAGGGTATTACATCTTTCTGTGATTTCAAAATTGGCGGAGACAGCACTGAATAAGTGAAAACATGTCACGTCCGTGACCGTGGAATTGCCCTGAAGAAACCGTGATTTTTGTTCATCACGACGCGGGCAATGGGAGATACTAGAATCCGAGAAGACAATTTTAATCTATTGCTAGTGAACAACGGACTTCGAGAGCCTGATGTATCACGACACATCAACTGCGTCTTTACCTGTGCTTTACTCTGCATGAAAATGAAATGTACATCCTTCGTTATCCTAACTGTTGGGAGAAAAGTCATCTGTCAGCTGAGCAAGAAAAGGTGTACATGTTTGCGGAAGAAAGAGGTCTTCAGACACGATGGAGCTCAGATTTATCAAAAAAAGGTGAATATCATGAATGTTGTGAGGTAGCACATTACTCCGAACTTCACTCCCACTTGAGTTAAACCTCGGAGTCGTTTTCGGAACCGATGACGTCGAAATTCAGTAGGTTGCGCCAGATTAGGTGTCTTGCACATAACCGACGTGACGTACGAAATTACCCATGTGGTGACTTAGCCTACACAAAGACGTATTCGTCGAAGAAAAGTACTCTTATGCACTGTTACAGCACTAAATCCCTAACCCACTCGCGGGAGAATGATTTTCGTTACCACGACTATTGGTCGACAAGTTATTGGGGGAGGAGTTATGCCAGAAGTAATATTCAAACAACCCACCGTGATTAGATTGGTACCGCTCCTACACCCACCTAGCGGAGGATCGTAGTACCAATCTACACCGTGATTTGATTGAAGCACTTCGTGCATGTAATCCTCCCCATCAGTGTAACTTACAGGTAGGTAGAAAACGGCGGAATGTTGACACTTGATCGTCCTCCACTGTCTAATATGCTAATTTTCCTGTCAGAGGGCGCACGGCGGGTGTCAATATGAGTCAGTGATCATTGAGATAAGTTGACTGAGGGGGGATATATTCGGCAAAAATAATACATGTAGGGCCTACGGATCCTGGCATCGCGAAGGTGTGAAGTCCACGAAACAAACCGAAAAGGCTGCGAACAAAATGTCAAATCATAAACGATTATTTATGTTCTTACATGTGAACCCTCTGAATTTTTCGATGGAGGTGCTTGCACACCCGTCCGTCATCTTCCTCGAAAAATATACGCAGCTGATACTTTATGCAGAAACCAATCGCAGAGATTAGAATGTAACTAGGATCTATTAATATTCCTTGGACGCAGTTAATATTAGGCCCTAGAGGGGATATTCTGTCGTTTCGCACCTGGTTTTTATAGGCATGCATCTTAATGTCCGTCATGGAACAATAGCAGTCCCCCCACTATTTACAGGGGAACATTCTTTACTCTTACACCAGCGGATCAAGTTGGATGGGTTTTTGTGGATATCTGAAGAGACAACGTTTACTTCGAGCTCACCGCTAAAGAAACCGAGCCAAAACAGAACGATGTCTGATCTACATGTAATCAGGCGTCCTAGTCACGGCAATTGATTTTGTCACAATAAACAATGAGGAACCCGCGTTCCGGAAATCCCGACAGGTCGGCGCTGCGAGCAGTGCGACCGAAGCGACGTCATTGACGTCGTTTTAAGTGTTGACGTTGCGTCATGAAAAAATGAGCTGTACATTTTCTACAGGAAAAATGAGATAAAGACGTTGCCGAAATAGTCATCTATGTCTTCATTTTAAGGAAAAAAGCATTGCAAAATTGCAGACATTTTCATCTGCTACAAGATGGTGTAAATTTTAATGCCAGTCGACCGAAAAAAAAGGTGCTTTTCGCGCCAGAAATAAATGGAAATAACGTTACAAAAAAGAAACTTCGGTCGCACTGCTCGCAGCGCCACGTCGTGACGTTAGTTCCTCCGGTTCCCCAATTAGATCTACAAGCAATAGTTCCGCCTCCCACGATCGTCGTTTGTTGGTAGTTCCGTCCGCGACCGCTAGGACAACCATCATGTGAGAAGGTGCCGATAATTTATTATAAGTCATCGTATACATGTAGGTAATTTCGTCCATAACGTCGGTTAGCTGCAATATACCTATTGGGACGACAACCGATTGAAATTGTCATTTTGTCAAAAAAATTACGTCTTTGGCACACTTCACTCGTTTGAACACTGCTAACGTTCACGAACACTTGAAGGAACGTTTCATGTCTCACCCCGTTCAATTCGTTCAAATTTGCGGTGAAACTTCAGCATGCTTTATTAAAATAAAGGTTCAATAACAGCCTACGCTCTTTTGGAAGTACCGCCAAGGGCGAAATATCCACGTTATACCACCATTGGTTAGGAAGAAGGGAATTACACACCTTTTGGTTGCGTTCTTCCGTTTCACTAATCAATGGATAGTGTTTCAGTATCGTGATTATCCTGTTCCGTGGGAAAGGCTCATGATTTTCAGTTTAAACAAATACCCATTGGTCTACAGGCTTTTGTACAACACCACATATTATATAGGCGGTGGGTACAGCTTCCGCAAACTTTTGTCCATAAGATACATGTGTATCTTCGCTTTACATAAAACTACCAAAAAAGTAGATGGAAAATTGTTCAGTATTCCTACTGACAAAATAATCGGTCGTTTGATATTCCCTCCGATAGAGAAATGCATTGCTTCTCACCTTATCAAGAAACGCCCGCCTTTCTTCACCATTAAATTAAATATGACAGTCTTCGGCTTCCTTTGCCTTCCGCGGTACCGGTATTCAAGGAACTCTCTTGTGTCTGTGTTTACGTTGTCAATATATTACCCCATTTTTGGTCACGAGGGAGACGACGTCGCGGTCTCATTTATCCATAATAAAACAATCACGGTTAACACCGAATATCAATTCTTTTTTCCACCGCGGTATCGAACATCATTTATTTTTGACGATTACCAATCTGTGGCCCTCATGTTACAGTTGAGGGACTGCATCATGAATAGATGCACCATTGCTATTTTTTATAACTTGCTACTCGCTCCTTCTGTTCAACGGTCAGCCCTAATCAGTTTCGAGCGCGAAAAAGTATCATACTTTTTAAACACGCGACTTGGAATTATTCTTCTGTGTGCAAAAGAATTAACGCATGCTGTCGTCATCGGTTGCTTGCCAGTAGATCCACTGCTACCAGTCAACAAACGCGATCCTTTCAGGCAGGTTAAGTTAGAAATGGAAATTAAGATACTCTGCAAGTCCTCGCCGGGTGGACTCTTACTGTCTATGGACCGACATATGAATATTTTCCAAGTGTATACTCGAAAGAAAAATAAAGAAGATGCCCTAGCAGCTAGGTATTTTCCGGTAAATACGAAATACATGTAATACCAAATAATTGGAAATGACTTGTCAATTCACCTACCTGCATTCTGTCCGTGCCCCTTTTCAATACGACAAAGAAGTTTTCAATTCAATAGAGATACCCTAAATCGACCTGAGAAATCCATTTGTTCGGAATCTCGCCGAATTGAGTTCTTACAATCTTAGATACCGGGTGTAGGACATTGCAAAATTAGGACATTTTGGCTAACAAGAAATGACAACACCAGCCAGGAATCGGTGTACCAGAGGGGAAAGTCCCAGGAAATGAAAGTCCGGGACACAATAAAGTGTGATATTGTATGCCTACCTTCGATACACTACACTCCTTGCGCAGTGTCTTCTCACTCATACCTGTCGTTCACAGACACTGCTTACAATAGCCAGATTACCAAGTTTCAGATCAATAGCCCCAGCGGTTACGAAACGTGCCCTGCTGACGGATATCGCAGGCCGGAGTGGACACAATTCATATTTAATGTCCACATTAATTCTGATTTTATGTCCGCATTAAATCAAGAATTTATATCCACACTAAATCAACCAATGGCAGCTGAGTTTTTAATGTGGATATAAAATCGCACTACTTATTTAATGTCCATATAAATTCGTATTTTATGTCCCCATTAAATCACGAATTAATATCCACATAAAATCGACCAATCACGGATAAGGACTTTTGGACGGATGTGAGTGTTATCGATCGCTTCCGTCCACNGACGGACGACGGACACCGCATGACAATAAAAGCTCACAGGAGCTAAAACACCACTGTCCATTTACTTCTGGCATGAGTGTACATGTATTGTCACACTGGCACACGGGCCACACTGAAAAACGTTATAACGGACTAAGATTCCAGGGGGACTGTGATCCCTGTCACACCAGACCGACATCTCACAGTTTACCTATGAATCATTTTGACATCCGGCGTACGCATATAATTGTTGTGTTCAATCACCCTAGGACAGGCAACTTCTTTCCTTCAAGCAACGTCACCGATTGCCCTTTTTGCCTCCAGTGCTTATATCAAAGAGGGATCTTTGGAAGTTCCCGCAGAATTTTGGAAGATTAGTTATCGCGATGTCTCCATTAACTACACCATTCTATCAGGTTATCACGTATGGTATTGGGCGTGAACATTGTAAGGTAATGTACAATATTACATTTTCTACATTCCGGGAGATTATCTACGGGACCATTTTCGACATGTATCAGCAATATCTTGTGTTTATCTACGAAAGCAGTTTGAAACATCACTCTCGTGTTTATCAACTCTTCGATACTGAACACGGGGGCCCTATTATTGACCTTGCCATACCAAGGACCGACATTTGCTATTTTGCTGGGAAATTTCACGAAGTGGACATAGCTATTGACGGCAAGTTTCTTGTTAAGTGTACGATTCATGGTGATGTTAAGGCAACAATTTACAAAATAGCCGAATCTGTCGTTGGTGGACACCTAAAAATGGAACTGAAGGACGGAACCCGTGTCGCATTGAGATCTTCTGTTTTTGTTTTTTGTCATAATATATATATGACAGACGGATACACTGGGATTTTAGTCCGCTGCAAGGAGAACCAGTATCGACCGAGGTTTTACCGTTTCAAAAATACACATGTTCTCAAAAGGTATAATGGCAGAGGAATTGTCATAATGTATGATATATCATCAAAAATGCTGTTGTTGTTTGGTGTTCCTGGTTCTCAGGGCCTTGGATTTAGGGAACTGTACCAATGTAGTGGCAGGTTACCAATTTTTCACGAAGTTGTTGTATCTTTTCATTGTATTTTAAAAGATGTTGATTCGTTACATTATCATTTTCACCCATTGGATGGATCGTTCATTCACTTAATCACGGGTCCGAAACATGGAAGGCCTGACGTGGAAGCTCATTTTATAGCAGCTGACACATACACAGTTGTATTGTGAGTTGGAGTAGAACAAAAATTAGTAGGTAGGCCTACTTTACATTTACATCCCTTAGGCTCCACCCACCCATCGAACCCCTGTAAAAGCCGTTTTACAGGGGTCGAGATAGAGTGCTGAGATGTTGATTTGGCCCTCAGTCCTATTGTTTTCCTGCTCTGCCTAATTTATAGTAAAATGGAAAAGAGGTCTATGCAATGTCTAAATGTTCTAGTTGAGCAGAAAATGTTATATCAAAAACACTTTTAAATTTTCAAATCCGAAGAATGTCGACCGAGTTAGTTTCTCACCTGGAATGAAGTCCGTTAGTAAACGAAGTCACAAATCCTTTCCTGTGTAAGACCAGTGTTGATATCATGGCGGCATTGTGGGATATGGCAGAAACAACAAATGAACAATCCCATGGATTTTCCTCCAATGAACGGCAAGTCCATTTAGACAGGTGGGGTCTGCCTATCCCTCAATGCATCACACTCCCACAATCCAGAACAGCCAAAGACATGGCGGACATAGAAAACGGACAACTTTTCCAGTGTAGTTTTTCGTGAACAAAGTTTAATGCTGAATAAAGGAATAATACCAAGGTAGAATGATGGGCATAATATTCTGAATGTGCAGATCATCAGGATTAAAATGAGCCCCAAACCTCCGAAATCGGATGGGCGGCTGCCGAGAAGTCGCCGTTTTTTGTTGATGAAATTTTCTGATTCCAGCCGTCTCACAAGGCCAACGCAAACACCAATCCCATTGTTCGATGCCACGAAGGGAGGAGTGAACAAAAGGATAGGCGTTCGCGTCGGCGTTTCGGGGGCTGTGCGAAAACTCTTTCTTATTTTGGCTGGTGTTATTTGGCGAGCCGCTCTCTGAGCAGATTTGTGTTGCGCAGTTGCACAGCGAGCCGGGTGGATGTGCAGTGAACAAATTTAGCCTTGCTCAGCGAGCTGATGGGCCACATTACTTGGTGTTCATGAGGAGGTGTTGGCGAGTGGCTTCCTCTGCAACCACCATGGTTAAAAGTGAATTAGTCGCGTAATACCAAGGTAGAATGATGGGCATAATATTCTGAATGTGCAGATCATCAGGATTAAAATGAGCCCCAAACCTCCGAAATCGGATGGGCGGCGGCCGAGAAGTCGCCGTTTTTTGTTGATGAAATTTTCTGATTCCAGCCGTCTCACAAGGCCAACGCAAACACCAATCCCATTGTTCGATGCCACGAAGGGAGGAGCGAACAGAAGGATAGGCGTTCGCGTCGGCGTTTCGGGGGCTGTGCGAAAACTCTTTCTTATTTTGGCTGGTGTTATATGGCGAGCCGCTCTCTGTGCAACGATCCGGCACGTTCTTAGGTGGCGAGCCGCTCTCTGAGCAGATTTGTGTTGCGCAGTTGCACAGCGAGCCGGGTGGATGTGTAGTGAACAAGTTTAGCCTTGCTCAGCGAGCTGATGGGCCACATTACTTGGTGTTCATGAGGAGGTGTTGGCGAGTGGCTTCCTCTGCAACCACCATGGTTAAAAGTGAATTAGTCGCGCTGCAGTAAAAAATGACATGCTACAAGTAAGAATACTTTCCAAATTACAAAAGTCCATATTTTAGCAGATTACATTTTTGTTCGGTTGATTCAGAGTTGGGTGGATTTAGAGTATTTTCAGAAAAAAAGAAAAGGTCAAAAGAAAAACAAGAGACAGGAAAAGCTGTGAAAAAAGTCGAACCGGGGACCTGACGTTTACTAAGCAAACGCTCTAGCCCACTGAGGTACTGAGACAGCTACATGTAGCAGCGTTGTGGTTTCATTGGCCAATGTTGAGTGGTGGTTATGAATATTCATTGTTTGCTTCCATCTTAGACCAATTTCTATATTTGGCAAGCATTTTGCTTGTCAAATAACCACTTCCGATCGCTTAATAGTCATTTTTCTTTTAAAATCAGCAAAACTTGGCCAAAAACTGTCATAAGCCGGAGGCCCAAGATTTTTTTTCACCGATATTTGAGCGAGGTGGAAGGGCGATAATAGAATCCACCATTTTGCTTTTCTGAGTGCGTTTTGTGATCTCGATTTTCATTGGTCGCTGCGGTGCATAACCAATCACGGCGCGCTATCCAAGCTGAAACAAAGTGGGGTAAGGTAATATCATGCTCTATAGAGATGATTGATATATTACACGTTATGCTTCGCCCTCTATTGTATGGGCTTGTAATCCAGAAGATGCCTCAAATTATGTTGCATTGCTCTCTCCAGCACTGTATGGAGATTTCCAAACATAGAAAACGGAAAATATTAGACATTCTGTAGACCGCATTATACAGGGTCGTCCAAAATACGCAACCGCATACGGTCATGCACAAATGACTTTAGTCCTGGTGGTATTGGTGTTTACTCATTCAAGATAAAATAACCAACGACTTTGCTTCATAAAAATGACTATGGACTTCAATCTACGGAACCGAATCGGAAGTTCCGGATGTCAGTTCCTTCTTCACAAAATTTCTTACCCGTTCATATCAATGGTTTAGCTCTCTGGATATTGTAAGTATGCATTCACTCTTTTTCGACCATCCTGTGTAATATGGTGTACAGAGTAACTGATATTACTTTATAGGCTGTTTCGTATGATTAGGGGATTTTTGTATGCAGTTGAGATTATGCTCTCGAGAGTGATTTGAATATTACCTGTTTAATGCTTATTTACTTAGCAAACCATTGTGTGTGGATTATTCAGTTTGTGTCTTCTTACATTACTATTAGTGCTTTGTTTACTCAGCCAAGTGAATATACAAGAAGTTCAGAGTTTATTGGTCTTCGGTGGAAATTTTCTGTGGATTATTCAGTTTGTGTCTTCTTACATTACTATAGTGCTTATGTTTACTCAGCCAAGTGAATATACAAGAAGTTCACAGTTTATTGGTGTTGATGTGTATAAACAGGAAATAAGTTTGCTACAATACACTAAATTGTTATTTTGGACTCTTTTACACCGGTAAACATGAGTTTCACGACAGCTTGCCGATTGTTCTTTCAACGCTGTGTGGATAGATGGCACTTAATGCATGTTAACATATGTGCTACATGCTTATTAACGTGGGGAGCGCGGTGGCATAATGGTTAGGGCTGTGGACTCGTGATCGGAAGGTCGCAGGTTCGATCCCCGGCCGTGCCACTCTGTAACTCTCATCAGTTTATTGGTGTTGATGTGTATAAACAGGAAATAAGTTTGCTACAATACACTAAATTGTTATTTTGGACTCTTTTACACCGGTAAACATGGGTTTCACGACAGCTTGCCGATTGTTCCTTCAACGCTGTGTGGATAGATGGCACTTAATGCATGTTAACATATGTGCTACATGCTTAATATTAACGTGCACATCAGTGCCACCATAACAACATTCCAAAGTGCCGCAAGATTTTTCAGAGTTGTCACCCTTTCATGAATAAGACGAGTTCATTGAAATAGCTCCTCTTGCCCGCAATAAAAACATATTGAATGTTTCATAACTAGCATCCAAATTTAAATGCCTCCACCATTCTCTTAACAGATCCATGAGAACATGGTATCTCTGCCAACACTTACATGTGCACCTAGACCTGAACTTATAAAAGGAGTTATTCCGGCCTGTCTTACTTGAACTTGTTCAAGCTTAAAGCTGAACTGCATTAACAAAAAGCCCCCATGCGACGAGCAAGAGAATTGCAAACGCCCTGCAAACACCTCAGGCGAAGGTTCAGAACATGATAGACCCAACGAGGCAAGGAGGGCGCCACCTTATTTGTCTTCGGGCAACAGAGCTGTCAACATCTTCGGAAACCTCCTACACTACTCAAAGAAAAAAATTATAGTCATTTAGAAGGGATTCGAACCGTCGACCTTCTGATTTGTAATCCACCACTCTATCCACTCGGCCAACGAGCCATCTGACAGGGACATGATTTGTGTTTGTCATAGATGTAGGCCTTCGACTTCTAGGTAATAATCATAATACTACGAATAGCTGTCAACATCTTCGGAAACCTCCTACACTACTCAAAGAAAACAATTATAGTCATTTAGAAGGAATTCGAACCGTCGACCTTCTGATTTGTAATCCACCACTCTATCCACTCGGCCAACGAGCCATCTGACAGGGACATGCACAGAAACACAGAAAACCTAACAACAAGTTCGGTGGCCGAATGGGCGCGGGTTCGATTCCCAGCTGGGTCGAACTTTTTTCTTTCGAAAAAAGTGTGTTCAGCAGGAGCTGGCCAGAGGATGTTGACACCTTGACAGCTCGAAGACAAATAAGGTGGCGCCCTCCTGGCATCGTGGGGTCTATCATGTTCTGAGCCTTCGTTTGAGGTGGTTGCAGGGCGTTAGCATTTCTCTTGCTCGTCGCATGGGGGCTTTTCGTTCATGCAGTTCAGCTTTAGTTAGACAAGTGTACCAAAACAGTGGTGTTTCTCGGAATTTCGAACAACGCAAGGACGTCCGCCCTAGCTAGTCAAGTCCAACAGGCGATTAAACGTGTATCGCCGATCGCACTATTTTGTTGAGACGATTATGTCATAACGTCTAAAGTCGCCCATACACGATCAATATTATTGCACAATATGGGGCCCCAAATAGGGGCATGTATCAATATTATTGCGCAATATGGGCCCCAAATAGGGGCATGTGTTTCTGGCATGATGGGAAGAAGAAAGATTGGCAATAATATTTCCCATTTTGATCCTCATATTGTGCAATAATATTGATCGTGTATGGGCCGCTTTAGACATCCTTCTGTACGCGCTGTTTAGGCTAGACGACTTTCGCATAAAATCGAGGACTTATCGCCAGTTGCTGGAGTGGTGTAAGTGCGTTGTTCGATGGGTTGGTCGATACGTAGGTCTTCACTGATAAGATCAAGTAGCCATCGCAATGTCCCTTTGGAAATTTGGAATCTGACACGTCTCAAAAACTTTTCATCAGACATTTCTTCCATAAAGGGTTTTCTCTGTCCCTGAACACCCTCATCCGTATTCGGTGTACTTTATCTATCTTGAGCAAATTCAAGTATCATGAGGGCATCCATTCTACGTTATGCACACCGTCGCTATGAGTCACAAGCTTATACAACCGTAAAACAAGTTCCCTGGCATGTTTTGCTATTCCTTTGTTGTTTAGACACCGTTGTCTACCTTTGGACGGCAGTTTTAGACACGTTTAAGCTACACATCTTTCTAAATTCGCTGTTTAGGCTCGACGACTGATTTAGGCTTGTTATGGCGGGTTATACTTGTCTAAGACATAGACATTCGGGCCATAATGTTTTGGTTGGTTGCTAAAGGTGAGTAGGCCACCACCGGGACATGACTCGTATGGGCCTATGATGATGTCAATAAATTTGGCGCCGCACACGGACAAAGCCCGCCCCACAGAAATACCTAGAGAAAATATTCTTTTTCCTCGAGTATCATGTGCGGTCATTGCACGTGGGGGGCCCAATCCACTGATAACATAGGCCCACACGCATCAAGTCCCTGTGCGTTTTTCAAGATTCTCGAAATACGTATAAACAAAATGGTCGGACCTGCTGAGGAAGTTGCCTCAACCCTAGGCAGTACCTTGATCTCGACCTGCAAGATCACCATACTTTTATTCAATGGTTGTCCTGCACAGAAAAAAAATCGATCTCATCTCGAGATAAAATGAGTCTCCAGCCTACTATTTTGTCCCTAAAATGAGTTTCCTTGCTACTCGAACACAGAATGAGTACCAGTTTTCTAAGGCTGGAGCCCTCTTGCATCGACTGGAGATCACTGCAACTGGAGTCTCATTCTGAAGTAGAGACAAGTCTACTCATTTTGAGTTTCCTCTGTTCTCCAGTCGATGGGACAGGGCATCAGCTGGAGAAAATTGGAAACAAACCGAGGGGAACCAAAATCTGCTCATATGAGGAGCTCGGTGGTGTGGTGGTTCTGGTGTCCGACTTGCGATCAGAGGGTTTTTCATATATGGAGACGTCACTTGTTTATTTGTTTCGAGACAACAGCTGAGCATCATTTTAACCAGTTGGAGACATTGGGTGATACGAATAAAAATCAGTACCTACTGGCTAGTAGTTACTAGAAGTAAAAGTAACTAGTTCTAAGCATTTACTCCTAGTAGAACTGAACACTTGAATTCATATGAATAAACAGTTGATTTTACTGCAAAGTAATCACTTCTCCCCTACTAGTTTTTACTAGTCTTGATCCTGGGTTCACCGTACTGAACTTAATACTGCTGATTATTCATATCCTCGGCAGTATTTACTGTTTTTGGAGTAACTACTGCACGAGTATTAACTAATACTTATTAGTAGTAGGTACAAGTACTCCTGTTTTATTCATATAGTCACCAGTAAATACTTCAAAAACTGGAGTAAAAGTTATTACTTATTTTTATTCATGTCACCCAATGACATCTCAAGTGGAGACCCAGTTATGTCTATTCGAGTTGCAAAAGAAACTCATTTTAGGGACAAGAGTTGGAGATTCATTTTATCTCGAGATGAGATCGTGTTTTCTTTCGCTATGTGTGACGTCGCATCAGTTGTTATCATCGTTGATCTTCACTGCTTCTCCTTCACGTATGATGATGTCCACATACACCTATTTTTGTTGCAATGAACAGCAATAACAGCCCTACATTTTCTTCCTGAACCAACAAGATATAATTTCTTTAGCATCATTTCGAAACTTACTCCCTCCTCCGATCATGTACATGTAAAAATTAACAGAATAATTCATCTCCCAAAGTAAGGTGAGTGTCCAGTATTCAATCTTCGATCGCATAAACCAATATAAATCTTTCATATTATACTTTGCACTTATAGAGGGAATCGCAACAAAAACATTATGCATTCTCGCTGGTATTGAAAGAAAAACGTAAGCGAGACTGACCAGTACTAGCATGCGCATCATGTACTTGTTTTCTTTATCATGTGATTTCTTACTACTCTGATTGCCGACAGACGTCACTGCCATTTGTTTACGTTTATCTTCTGCTCGTCTGACGCCGATGATGATGCTGATGTTGCAGCCGATGATAATGAGAAACGGCAGAATTGTGCCTACTAAGAGTTGGTGAAGCATGGAAAAGGTGGCAAAAAGGGGGGTTTGTGGTGTGTGCATATCTATCAATATCATACCTAAAAGAAAGATTGCGAGTAACAGGCAATGGGTCAGCAGGCACTGGACTGGGTCCCATCCAAAGTGATGGAACGCAGAATAATCGGTGGTAAAGAATGCTCACCGGGTGGTAATGCCCTGAATGACAGAAATCAGCGAACATTACAAAAAACGCGCAAATGTTTTAAATAATTACCTGTCGTTTCTTCAATACTGTACTCCTGGACCCAAAATAGCTGGATAAAGGATAAGAATGCAAAGATGGCCGTCGTGGCCATGATCTTCTTGGCGCGTGACGGGCTGCACAAGATTGGTGCCTTCATCGGAGCCCAGACTGCTATGGCACGATCAACGGACATCTCAGCCAGGATGAGGCCTGAGCTGACACCAGATGAGTCAGCTAGGTAATACGCAAACCTACATGCAGAAATCCGCAGAAGGTTCTATAAATGTGGAGTATTTGGAACATGAACATAGCCACTTTGAAATCTTCAAATTTGAAATTCCATACGCCTGATCACGAGTACATGTAGATTGGGAGAACTCTCGACATTTCGTCACAATTTTGAATTCAGAATCGGAATTTAAGGTTGTACATGTAGTTATCCGAATCATGAGGTGAATCTAAAGCATGATTCGAACGATCAAGGTTCCATGACTAATAATTACAACACCTGCCGCGTTAGGGAAATATGTGTCTACCAAGATTTTCATGGTAGTTCTCGAACTTGGCTTGTTGTAGAAAACCTCAAATTCAACGAACGAATATCACTGGCGATATAGGTACGCACACCATCAGATGTTTCAAAATATGGGACTGAAAATAGGCCTACTTTGGAGTGAGACTTTCGATGTCTTCCTCTACATACATTTGTACATGAAAAAACTTTAAAAATACTCACTTGAACGCAATATCCTGGTTTGGAAAAACATCACCTCTCAGCCAGAAAACTAGATAAGATTGATAAATAAAGTTAACAAGCACAATATTGTCGGCGACGGCTAAACCAGCCATGTAGGTACACGTCGATTGGTTTCGATTCGTTCGTTTCGTAGCAACCAGGAACGCCAAAACGTTGCTAGGCAACCCGAGTGTGATCACGAATATTAGGATGACGTGACCTTTACTTGGAGATATATAATAGCATCAAAGATCACGTGTCCTTTACTTGAAACACAGATTACAATGTATATCAACAACAACTTCCACAATGTGGTAGACGTTAAAGATAATGTATCACGACTTCATTGTTTACATTCAATGTTTGTAAACATGGATTTTACGTAATGTTATTTTGGACTTTTGGGACATGCCAACCGAACAAATTAAATACTTTCGGTATCAGAAGAATTTCTAGAGGGGCTTCCCACCAACAAATTACTCATAAGACAAAGAAAGACTTGACATAAACAAACAAAATGTAAATAAAGAATGATTTTCGTGGCCCGCGAAAATACCCGTGATACATTATCTTTAAGGGTTATGTAAAGTTACTCGAAATCTCGAATTTTTTACGCAAAAACTCTGACTAACTGCACAAAGAATTGGGAAAATAAGGCTCGGGGGCCCTCGGAAAACGTCATAAGAAGGTGCCCCGAGCCTTATTTTCCCAACTCTTTGTGCAGTTAGTCAGAGTTTTTGCGTCAAAAATTCGAGATTTCTAGTCACTTTTCATAACCCGTAAAGCGGCACGCTATGCTCCAGCAACTTGGTTTCGTGACGTTGTCGAATTACATGTACTCTCATACCACAGGCGGTCCAAACTTCGGCACAAATTTGGGGTAAAATGTAGGCTTACGTTTTAGGGCAATATCATACACAGTGACAGTCCTGGGCTGGGTTGCACAAAACTCATGTTAGCGCTAACTTGGTGTTAGCGCTACGTCATTTAACATAAAGTTAGCGCTAACACCAAGTTAGCGCTATCGTGAGTTTTGTACAACCGGGCCCTGGACTGTATATACAGTTACAACATTTTTTCTTACATTCCAGGGCTGGGTTGCACAAAAAAATCATGTTAGCGCTAACTTGGTGTTAGCGCTAACTTTATGTTAAGTGACGTAAAAATCCATTTTCTTTTTACGTCATTTAACATAAAGTTAACGCTAACAGTAGGGGCCGTATTCATAAAGGGTGTTTAAGACTCAGACGCGTTTAACTTCACTAAATGCACACACTTCCACCATGCATTTCACGAAGTTACACGCGTCTAAGACACCCTTTATGAATACGGCCCTAGGTTAGCGCTAACATGAGTTTTGTGCAACCCAGCAAAGGACTCTGTACCTTCGGGCTTGTATTGCCCCAAAATAATTTTGCGACAAGGCCACGACACCGCCTGTGATCAAACTCAGATCAGCTGGCGATTTCTTCGTCAACCTCCTTCCCCACACATCAAGGCTATGAACATGATGAACCACAACGGAATTTGAAGATATCTGGTACCTAGGATCGAGGTCATACTAATGAGATGCACTATGACGGCGTCACAAAACCAATTTACTGAAGCATATAGTGTGCCGCATTAATTGGAAGATTATAACATCAGTGATCATGTGGCATTTTCTTTTGATTTAAATCACCCCAACAACAACAACAACAACAACAACAACAGAGGGCATATAGCGACATTGAAACAAAAAAATCCGTCAGGGCGAGTCCTGCATTTAGACTGGTTCCCGGTCCCAAAATAGGTCTGACGGAGAAAGGGACCGGTATTGGGCGGCCATTTTGTGGCAGAAAGCTGCCACAATATGACGTCACAGAGGATTCCCCTCGGTACTGAGAAACAGCTTACTTACCTCACATCCCAAAATAGCTTCAAGCCGATTCAATTCAAGCTTTTAAGTCTCTCTTGAAGGCCCACCTTTTTGCAGCTGCCTTCGGAGGGACAGCGCCCCAGAATACCCAGCGCTGAGTAATTGGGCGCTATATAAATACTTTTTGATTGATTGATTGATTGTCACAAAACCAATTTACTGAAGCATACAGTGTGCCGCATTAATTGGAAGATTATAACCTCGGTGATCATGTGGCATTTCTTTTGATTTAAATCACCCCAACAACAACAACAACAACAACAACAACAACAACAGAGGGCATATAGCGACATTGAAACAAAAAAATCCTTCAGGGCGAGTCCTGCATTTAGACTGGTTCCCGGTCCCAAAATAGGTCTGACGGAGAAAGGGACCGGTATTGGGCGGCCATTTTGTGGCAGAAAGCTGCCACAATATGACGTCACAGAGGATTCCCCTCGGTACTGAGAAAAAGCTTACTTACCTCACATCCCAAAATAGCTAACCAATCAACTGCGACGTTACAAATTCAAATTCAAAAAGAGCTAGCCAATCAACTACGTCGTTACATCAGGCAATACCGGTCCCTTATCCGTTAGCGATATTGGGACCGGGAACCAGACTAGTCCTGCATTTTTCTACAAAATAAGGGTGACAACTGGAGTAGGAGTTAAAATGGACGAATCGAGAGTAATACTGAAATCGCCTGTTCCTCGTAACATGGTGATTTTCGAATCCTCGATTCAATACGCTAATATCATGAATATTGGACATCGTCGGCGCTGCGTTGTGAGTGAATCAGCGCATAACTGAGTATATCGCAGAGAATTTCATTACGTTACTCTGATTGGTGGAGATTCGAAATACTGAAACGAGAGCTGAGCATGAAATGCGGCGTTATTAGCGCTATAGGCCCTTTTGGCGATTACCTTACCTCAAGTCGTCCAACTGATGTGGCTTCACGCAAACTGGCCCTATCTCCTAAACAGCAATAGTTCGCAGTGCGGTTGATGGTGATCGGGTGACATACTGCAGTATTTCAAGAAAAAACTGAGAATTAAAAAAATGAAGTAGGTCAGTATCTTGCTCTTCCATGGTTAATCTGAGTGAGGTCATTGGCGATTTACCGTGACCAAACTCCGTATAATAACCACTGTTTGCCTTCATTCCCCGTTTCATCAGCTAATTTCGAGTTCAAGGACCTGGGCCCTGTTTAATGAAGTGACGTTACCTTTAACCAAATGGAAATGCATTGAAGTTAATGGTACCATTATCTTAAAGTCGCTTGAAACAGGCTACTATGGCTGTAGTTACATACTCTCTTTTACACATTAAGAGGTCAGTCCTGGAAAACTACCGACGGTGTACGGTGTACAGAAATTATAAATGACAGGTCATGTGGATAAATTCCGATCTCCTATTGGCCAAGGTTGTGGTAGGAACTTTCTGAGGTGTGGAGAAATGCGTAATTACCCCACAGACCCAAACAGCCAACAGGCAGGCCATACACTATTGTGTGAAATGTAGACCTTAGTGTCATTTCCAGGTTCAGTTTCCTGGTTCACGGGGGAACGATCATAACATGAAATGCATGTCTGGTATTAGGAAAACGAACCTGAAAATGACATGAATTTGGCTATCAGAAAAGATCAACACCCCTCATAACAGTGTATGCAGTCTGTTGGCTTTGGATTTGTGAGGGGAATCGCATTTCTGCATACCTCAAGAAGTTTAGAGCACTCCTACCGCAGTCACCGCCAATAGAAGATCGGAATTTATCCACATGATCTGTCAATCATAATTCATGCACACCGTCGGTAGTTTTCCAGGACTGACCTCTTAATGTGTAAAAGAGAGTATGTCAAGTTATGTTTGATTTTAGAGTCCGTCGGACATTATCCTCCCACAGCAGGCGTTTTTACCTCGCTCCTCTAAATCCGCTCACACAAACCCCTGCTGAAATAGGACATCCAGTAATTCTGGCGTGGCTGTTCCATACTCCAGTTGCACTCCCTGTATTGGCAGGATAACTTGGAGAATTATGAATTTCGTGGTTTTACCCCGTTTGACCTTAAAGTGTTGTACAAATCACTTACATTTTTCCAAAATTGACTGAATTTCATCACAGTGGTTCTTCCTATGTATAGGAAAGATTCTTATTATTTTTGATTGTTATTATGAGTCATAATTATTTAGTATTCACACCCTAAAAATGCTGCATTCTGATTGGGCAATTGTTTTCTGACCGCCTCATGCTTGCCTGGGAGGCCCAATTTCAGCAGGGCTTTGTGTGGAGTGTATGAAGAGGAAAGAGACCAAAGCCCTGCTGTGGGAGGATGGTCGGACGTCAGATCTGCGATGAAATTAATAGCTATTACGAGAAGAGTGGCCATGATTCATATTTTACCATCCGTGGACAAACATCTTACCGTTTCATTCCACTTTGATTCTCAGTTATTTCTTGGACACACTCGGCCAACATATTATCCAAATTCACAAAGATGCTAAAGAAATGAGAGAACACACAACACCATCAGATGAAGGACACACCCTCATGCTTAATCCGAATGGGACAGATTCGGGCATGCGTCGATTTTTGACAGCAGACCGATGTACCACACAACCAGGAAGACACTCCACAATAACGTCGGTGAGTATTTCAAGGCAGTGTTTATACATACGGAATTTGAGATATTTTCCTTTCGTTATTCTATATTATTTTACATTTCTTTTAACAATTATTCAGGCTATCATTTTCACAACTTACTGTTGCGGATAGATCTACTTTTCAGACTCGTTCTGGTTCATGTTTTAGTCAGACGAGCAATATCGATTTATCCTCTCGATTTTTTTATGGCGGGGGTCTTCTAAAGATAGAACAATCTGCATGCAATTGCTTTTGAATACTTAAAGGGATACTTCCGAAAAGAAGGCTTCAAAGTCATATTCATCCCAACTGTATTGTGTTGTATTTGTCCACTGTTCCTCAATCAGGTCTTGTAGATGGTAAACCAACCAAAACACCATGAGAGGCTAAAGAAGGGTACCAAAACAAGGTCATGTCAGTACATTCTGTGCAAAAAACATGAATTTTAATTTTCATAAATTTATCCTGCCTTATAACTGAAAATACTTCGCATTATCATTTTCAGCAGTGCTGCCTGAACCTCCTAGATTTTTTGCAGATCTGAACAAGCTCTAATATCAAAGATGAAAATAAAAAATTGATTTTGTAATATCCATTCTCTACTGGAGAATTGCCCAGTTGTCAAAGCTCAAGAAAAGCACCAAGTCCAGCACAAAAGATGTCCTTTGATGGCTTCAATGATTTGACACAGGAGCAACAACAGGTGGTTTCAAAGCTGCATTGCTTCTTTTGTGGACTTCATCTTCTTGTGGGAATGGCGGACACAGTCTGCGCTGCTTAAATTGAAGACTCATGAGGACTTGCACGGTGCTGATCAATCTGATGACGAGAGTGATGATGCCTTTGTTGGATCTGAAAAGAAAACTGGAGAAGCTGGTGTTATCAGACTGGTAAGAGCATCATCAAAAGCATTATCAAGAGGTGGGGATGAAAAGAGTGGGATCCACAGGACATGGAAGACACATTTACAGACTGAAAACCTTGACAGGCACTTACCTTTGATATTAAACTTCAAAGGAAACAGATTCAACGTCATCTTCTTTCTTGGTGGGAATGTGTTTTTTTCTGCATGAACAGATTCAAAATTGCCTTGGAAAAATTAAAGGTCCAAACAAACTCCTCAAGCAGGTCATTCACGATATTCAGCAGGACTACTACATAGCTGGATGTAAGGCTCTTGGTCTTCTCAGAAAACTGATCACAACCCCCTTGTGGCGGCTTACTGAAGCTAAGGGACACATTCTTGACATGAATGAACCATACAAGTCGCTTGTTGATTTCCTTGAAGAGTGCAGCAGAAGTGAGGAGGCAGTCCTGCAGTTCATGGAAGGAAGCAGTCCTTTTCCTGCAAGTCTTATTGAAAAAGACGAAGTTTTTGATGCCCTGATTGCCCCGAGTGATTATGATGGACAGTGTGCAACTATTCTGCAGCCACTAATGCTTGCCCTGATGACATACCTGCAAAAAGCAGTGAAGGAGCACTTGCCTGGGGGACAATATTGGCAGTGTGAGGATGAAGTGAGGAGTGTGACCACAGCAGCACCAAAGCACAACAAAGCGCCAGAAAGAATTTTTGGCATCCTGGACTATCTGGTTCATTATCGACCAAATGCTTCTACTGTCGTGAATGAAGCATACCTTATGTACAGTTACAACAAAACATCTAGTTGGGTTGCACAGTTATCCCCTAAACAACTGGAGGATTTGGTTACTGATGTGCGAAAGAGGAGAAAAGATCTGGAAATTAAGTTCAAGTCGAGGGAAGCCAGCATCTGCAAACTTTATCAAGAACGCCAGACAAAAGCAGCTGAAGCATTGGAGCAAACAAGAAGGAAGAACTTTGAAAGAAGAAAACAGTTGACTGACACTATCGTAGCCATTCATGACATCAGAACCACAACGTAATCATCATACATCAACCATTCTGTTACCAGTACCATGACATTCCAAGCAAACAGCGCCAACATGTTTCAAAAGACATCACAATTAGTCATCTGTTATAGCTGAAAAAAGAAACAAAAATAACATTTACATGAATATTCATGTTATGTATGTTAAATAGCACGTTAAGTTCTGTGCAGCAGCTTACAGTCCATTTGGGCTACAAAAGTCAAAATAAATGATGATGATGTTATCGTTCCTTACACACATTTAATAATCATGAACACAACTTTAAACATGAACACACACATATCCTGAAAAAAAGACAACCATTAACCAGTAACGAAAGACTTTGCATAATTAGAAAACACCTTACACTAGTATAATATAAATGACTTGTCTTCATTGAAGTCAAAACACAGAGATATCATCAACATGCGTAACACCTGCAAAATACAAACAACAAATTTGAGAAATTCTTTCACACAGAAATATTTCTGCTCATAAAGACTATCAACAAACATGACACGATCGGTCCCAAATCACAGTGCTGCCACCACCTTACAGAACATAACGAATTCTACTACTATTACCAAAAACATCAGTGTATGTTTAAATTCTCTTCACTGAACAATGCAATAGCTACAAGCCCATGACTTGTCACCAGCCATCTCCAACAACACAACATTACAAATTAACAGAACCTTTCAATAAAACAATAATCCCAACTCAAAGGACTAGAATTCTAAACATGCCACTTAACTGCCATATTCAATCATCCATTTCCGACATGATAATCATAATCATAATCATAATATGCACCATATTCCTTCCAGACCTTTGCAAGTTTGTGGACCGTGTTGAATAGTGTTGTGCATGCGTCTTTTGTTTTTTTTGTTTCTGTTAGTACGAACCTATCAAAACCTACCTGATGAACACACATACCAATCCTCCAGTTTTCGTTGAAACCCTGTCAGATGTTACGTAATAGTTTGGTATATTATTCACGCCACTGGTTGCGAATAGCAAATCCTATTAGTTAAAATGTGCAGAAGAACTGGAACACAAAAGTGAAGAACAACAAAATTAACATTGTACAGTGCAACCTCTCTATTAAAGACACCTCTAGGACTGACAAATGCTGTCCTTAAGACTTCCTTTACATTGAAGTATACAGTATAAGAAAGCGCCGGTTAACAATGGCTTCACGGTGGTGAATCCTCGGAATGCCTTTGTTAACCAGTGTTTTCGTATACCGTATACATGTACTTCTATGTACAGGAAGCCTAATAGAGAGGTGTCCTGAATACAGATATTAAATGAATAGAAATAGTCAATTTGGGACTGAACTTTGGTATCCTTAATAGAGATGTCCTCCTGGCAGAGATGTCCATTAAGCAAGGTTCCACTGTATCAATCATAACATCCCCAATAGTAGGACTGCACTCAGGGACTTCGAATCATATAATTTATAATAAGATTAGAAGGAATTTAAAGTGTAATACAATAGTAGACACAGACGTTGGGTACCACCCATTATTAATGACCAGTTGAAGAAACCCATTAACGTTGCTTATTCCACCATAGTCAGTTAACCTGCACAACATATAATAGACCTTTTTCTCCCCAAATTTACAATACTTCTTCTGCCTTAGAATTAGCATGATGAAATTTTTCTAACAGGTAGGTAATATGCATTGCCATCCACATTTCCAACAGACAGAATGACCTGCCACAAACCAAGGCAAGTGCTTGACTACAACATATCATTTTAGCCTCTTGTGCTATTCTGGGCAAATAAGACATATGGACTCCACCAGACCTCCACATGCAATTAAAATCATCACTCCATTTTCAGAACCTACATCTTCCAGATGCATCTTTTCTACCATGATATGTTGTTCACCAATTTTTACAATCCTTACATCGTTGTCTGTCTACTTCTAAGTCAAAATTCTTCCCGAGTCGTACCACCTTGGAATAAATTACAGTCCTCGTAATCCAAGTCAATATCTACTATCAGTTCGCCGCAATATGCCACCTGTAAAAGTTGAATACACAATTGATGCACTACCATAAGACTAAAAGTATTGAGAATTCTCATTGATACTTACCCAATGTCTGTCCAACCTACTTTTAAAGATATTCACAGTACATGCACAGACTACTACTGGGTCATTCCACGTCAACTCAACCAGTCAGCCCACCCGACCAACTCAGAATTTTGTCATGTTTATGCTGTGGATAGGTGTTGATATGAAACTAAAAAGTCCCAAATATTTCGTGTCAACTCCAATTATTAAGGAAGTTATGGGCATCTGTTGGCATTGGCAACCAAAATGCCACGCCCACCTTGGGAAACGCAAAAACCGTTATTTCTCCACTACCGAAAGTGCTATAATCACCAAAATTGATGTCCTGGAGTGTTTTTTTACGTAGATTCCGAATCTGCAATCGAAATTTTCGTACTGTTAACAGTTTGAGAAATAATTGGGGTTAACTCTTTTTTGAGACCCTTTTTTCGGACCCTCAGAACCCTATGTGGCTCTGAATAAAAATTTTTGAAATTTTTTATACAGATGTGTCTTTGCATAAGCTTCATTATATAAAAAAAAATGGGGAGGTGTTTTTCCCCGTTTTAAAGATAGAAATGGTTCAGTGATGTAAAGATGAGCATGTGCTTATTCACATATACTTAGTATTATGTACACGGAATGTACACAAGATGAGGCATAATTTGTACAGAGACAATTTTCCATCTAGTGGCAACGAAAACAGACCAGGTGCATTGCATATACTGCATACCAGACCTGTAATAACAGTTGTTGTGTGCAAGTATAGAAATGTAGAGTAATGGAACAGTGTGTGAAGAACGATCTCAAACCATCTTGTCATGTACCTTATTTTTAAACCCCGTGTGTACATACATGTAGGCCTATAACAAAAATCCACAGTTCTTTACGAAATAGTCGTGTGGGAAAACAAACGAAAGTATTTTTTCAGCCTCTTCTCTCCCCCCCCCCC
>NMRB01000339.1:72748-87194 GCA_002633025.1 Notospermus geniculatus | reverse complement strand
GGGGAGGGCGTAACGGCAAACCGTGTTGATGGACACCTCCCAACAGACAACATCTGGTCACAGTCTTCGGGTGGGACGGCCTGCCATGCTGAAAGTGTCGTGGCTGAACTGTCCCTCAGACAGTTATTTGACTGATACATGTATAATGGCTGATATTCTAAAAGCTAGCAAATGCTTTTACATGTACTTCAGGTTTTGTAGTAACATTGAATTTCGCTGTACAAATCTAAAGTAAAAGCATTTGCTAACTTTTATTAATACCAGCCAATAGCTGGACCATGACCAGGTGTGACAGGAAACAACGTCCTAGGAATGCAAGTCCGCCCAACAATAGCCCGCTATTGCAAGGTTATATTCGAATGGTCGTGGTCTCTCTAGCCAAATATTCTACTCTCTCGCTGAACAATAAAACCTGACTTTGATTCCAGGGGACTTTGATACCTGTCACACCTGTACTGTCCTCCAAAATTGGTTCTGCAATAGCCAAGTAGGCCTACCATATACCTTTGGTCAGTCAGCATAACGAATCACAGAGTGGAACCATTCAAAGTGAATTTAGGCCAACGAATTATGACACAGAACCACATCATCTCCTTATTGTTATGTCGCATGAATGTTATAAGTAGTGCCAGGTTACAAGTACTTGTTCGCAAAGGGCTGTTATTATTACAGGTCAGCGCAATGAGACATAGGCCCTGCCTGAAAGGGGATATTGTTATGTTACATAATATTACCCCCGGGCAGTACAGGTCCCAAGACAGTCCCGAATAAGCAACAACTCTATTAAGAACTTAGAGGTCGACAACTTCGCCAATGCAACAGTTCTCAATAATACACCAGAAACAACAGTCGAGGTACATGTATTTACTTATCCTTGTCTTTAAAGCTGACGTGAACGAACAAAAAGCCCCCATGCGACGAACAAGAGAATTGCAAACGCCCTGCAAACACCTCAAACGAAGGCTCAGAACATGATATACCCCACGACGCCAGGAGGGCGCCACTTTATTTGCCTTCAGGCAACAGAGCTGTCAACATCTCCGGATACCTCCTACACTACTCAAAGAAAAAAAATGAAGTCATTTAGACGGGATTCGAACCGTCGACTTTCTGATTTGTAATCCACCACTCTATCCACTCGGCCAAACAGCCAGCTGTCAGAGACATGATTTGTGTTTGTCATAGACGTAGGCCTTCGACTTACGTAATAATACTACGAATAAGGGAAAGCATGCGAATTCTTCCAACAAGTTCGGTGGCCGAATGGGGAAGATGGTGGAACAGAGAGATAATAAGGCGCGTGTTCGATTCCCAGCTGGGTCAATTTTTTTTTCTTTCAAATGTTGAGCAGGAGCCCACCAGAGGATGTTGACACCTCGACAGCTCGAAGACAAATAAGGTGGGGGCAAGGGGGCATTTAGTTCGTTCATGTCAGCTTTAAAGCTGACAGGTCAGATATACTCTCCGACTTGTATGCAAAAACTTTTACGCTCAACTTCGGCAGACCACGAGGCTGCCGAAGTCGAGCGTTCGGTAATGTGCACTAAGCTTCCTACCTTGAAACACCCATTACACCCTGCGCATACCAACTACGTCATCATTCACTCGCCTGATAACCGGAAGTGAAGGATCGAGAGCTCTGCATAGGGACAGAGGTAGGCTCCAAATATACAGTGTACGTATCCAAAAAATCGCATGGAATCTGCGTCAAAAATGCAGAAAGTCCAAACTAAAACAAATTCCGACTGCCAGTGGTAGGGCCTACGTAACATGGCAATTCGAGAACACATGCAAATACGCGATTTGTCCTCAAAATAAATATCAGCTCCGCTCTTGATATTAGCGGGTCCAACCACGCCCGCTCCAACGCCTCTACACTGGAGGTGTTCGCCATGAATTCATGCATGTAGGCCTACATTGTATGTACTGATCGGCCTCGCCCAAAGTTGTAATCGCGTGACACAATGGAGAACCGAAAGGGGAATTAGGAGTTCTGTTATCAAAGGAGATAGGCCTGTACCACATTGCCAAGCCATTCATTCAATGACAATAGACTAACAATAGGCCTGAATAATAGCCTTAGTAGGCCTTTGGGCAACCGAACTCCTTACGTTCCCCATGTTAGGTAACAAACTGCTAGGCCCAGGTGTATGTGGCATTGCGTATGCACGGCCATGGCGACCTGCACAAGCAGACGTCTCTTGATACGCCAAACTGTGTGGTGACTACTTATTTTTGTAAAGCATCCGCGATCATTGATGACTAGTGATGTTTTGTTTATTATGGTTTCCGATCTCAAGATCGGAAACCATATTGTGTTTGGTCATGGTGTCTGTCTGTGTGTGTGTGTGTCTGTGTGTGTGTCTGTGTGTGTGTGTGTGTCTGTCTGTTCAGTCTGTCACACCTGTAACTTTGTTCCTGCAAGAGCTACAGACCTGATGTGACCTATCCCCAGGTAACATGACCTGAGCTACAAGATGGAATGAAAATTTCCGGTCTCCGATACCTGGTTCATGGTGAAATTGATATATCAAAAGTTGAGATTTTGTCTGTCACACTTTTGTTTCTTGAATAACTTGTCTCCAAGGCCAGCTAGAGCACTAGTAACAAGTTCCTTCCCTATGTTTATGACCCTTGGCAAGATACTGGCATCAACGAATTTTTTCTCCAGTGTCCGCATCATAATGATATTGATATATCAAATTTGATATTTTGACATATCAGGAAAGCTACCACAGTAAGCAACTTGAAACTGGTATCACAACATCATAGCACATCCACGGATGTTATTGCAGCTGAAATTTTCTGTTTGCACCTGCTTGGTCGCATGATATTTGCTGATATCATGGTGAGATTTGATATTCAAATTTGATAACATGACATAAGTCAGAATCTCGTGATGGTAGAAGCCTAAAACCTTCACCTATACCTAGGTTATCAAGGATGAGCTTTCAGATTACGCAATGACCTTGAAGGTCAGAGATCAAGGTCAAGGTCAAACAGTTCTTAAGTGCAAATCTCCTCGGAATTTCAGGAGAAAATGAATTAGAAGCCTGAATTAACCATCCCCGATGGGTTTAATCAGGAATCCTGTTCCAGTTATGCAATACTTCTCAAGGTCAGAGGTCAAGGTCACAGCCAACCATCACAAATAACATGAGACAGAACCTGGTGATGGTGGAAGCCTAAAACCTTCATCTACGCCTAGGTTATCAAGGAATAGCTTTCAGATTACGCAATGACCTTGAAGGTCAGAGGCCAAGGTCAAGGTCAAACAATTCTAAAGTGCATTCTGCTCAGAATTTCAGGAGAAAACTAATTAGAAGACTGAATTAACCATCTCCTATAAGTTTAATCAAGTATGCCTGTTCTATTTATGCAATACGTCTCAAGGTCAGAGGTCAAGGTCACAGTAAATTAGCTCTGGAGTAGTAAACTTCTCATCGGAAACCACTGACATCGCTCCGATGTCCTTTTCTTGTTCGATGTGTTTGGATTCGATGCGATATGCTATTCTTACTATGGCGGTAATTATCTCTAATTCCCGTGAAATTGTCCTTCGTCCATTTTGATGTTTCGAGTGTTGGATCATCAGAGAGCCCTCGATCCTTCACTTCCGGTTATCAGGCGAGTGAATGATGACGTAGTTGGAATGCGCAGGGTGTAATGGGTGTTTCAAGGTAGGAAGCTTAGTGCACATTACGAACATTACCGAACGCTCGACTTCGGCAGCCTCGTGGTCTGCCGAAGTTGAGCGTAAAAATTGTTGCATACAAGTCGGAGAGTATATCTGACCTGTCAGCTTTAAGGAGTCAGTCCACAGTATAACAGCATTTATATACCATGCTCTAGTCAATGCTAGTCGTTCAACATTACATCACATTGCAATTGAAGCAAACAATTACTGACTCCTTAAAGATGAGGTGAGGATACTTTCATCCTACTCATTACTTCATGTACCAGGCCTTTCCTTCTGAGGTGCACTGAAATCTGCATCTGCCTCGTAAACGATGAAAATGTTATTGTTTGCAACGCACATGCACATTTTAGCACACCTCAAAAGGAAAGGCCTGATGTACATGAACACCAATCACTCAAATGTTACCAAATTATCTACAAATTGCAAAGTCATCAGTGCATGTACAGTAAATTACTTAGACACTGACACCTACATTACTGTACAACCTCATCACTGATTTATTCACCAATATTCATGTTCCTTAAAACACCATTTCAATTTCTATTCACAGATTCTTGAACCCGTACAACTCGGAGTAAGTGTGAAAATACTTGCAAAGAAAGACCGAGAATTACTCTATGTGCCAGATTTCACCGACCAGGCATCAACGTTCACCATCCGTGAAGATGTTCCGATCCCACATTTCCAAGAACTTCCACATACTACAACAGTCAGCCTCAGTGCCAATATCATTACATCGTTTGACTAATTCTACTACAGCAACAGGAATTCCATGCATACAGACATTTCATTAGCTACATAGCTAAACAAATGTTCACGTTCATTTAATCAAGTAGGCTAATCATCGTAATCGTACTGCTATTAGACTCTTGAAAAAATGTTTCTTATCTTTTGAATCCAGAAGATTGAACCGGTATGAACTACATAGGGTTTTATCATGATGTATGGGCGATGTTGTTGATATAAAGTATGCTTTCGCTGCTTTAAGAGAGAAAAGCTACGTTCTCTCTTAAAGCAGCGAAAGCATGTACTATCTATGATATTATGCATTTAAGATTGTGTGGGAGGAACACTCGAAACACATGGCGAGTCATCAGTGCACAGTATGCACACCACCAGTCATGTCAGTCACCAGCGACCGCATAAAAATGCACGGACCATGCATGCACACATGCAGGTCTGGCCTAACCATGCTGGCCTCTCACTATCAGCCATCCCATGTCAAAACTAACCAACGGTGCCTAAAAAACCATGAAACCTAACTGACCCACACACGAAATACAGGAGGCCATCAAAAGTCAGCTGCCTATGGGTCTAGTTCATGAGTTGTCTTAGATCGGCGTTGGCTAAATGCCACAGATGTTTTCATACATGTAGCTGTTTATTTTGCCAAGGCTCATGAGGCTCGCTGGCCAGCGTTTCTACATGTTGTATTTCACGGTCACTTCACAAGCACCAGAGCACGATAGCAAAATGGCCTATATTCTTTTTCGAACAGCGATTACACATGACACCAGTGGTGACGTCACAGATTCAGCGAGCGATATGGGCTAAATTCGTTTTCACGCAGTATTCGTCGCTCAAAATAATTGATACCCCAGTTAATGACGTCACATGTTCATCGCCGGTTAACAAAAAACGCTTCTAACTCGTCACTCGAACCCGTTTTGGACAAATTTTCACATTAGTTCCCTTCAGAATTCTGATACACACCGATCCTGTACGGTTTAAACGCCTGTCTTACTCCTGTGAATTCAGTATTAGGTGACAAAGTTTCAGGCAAAAATCCGTGTCCAAGGCCAAAATGATAGACTGTGAAACGAATAAGTCATGTAATTGTAAAATTCATTACATGGTTCAATAATTTCAAAAAGTTAACTTCCAGAATCTTCCAAATTTTTCACCTCAACTGTAGGCTAGTCTTCCTAATGCACATTTCAGTTGAAGAAACTGGAAAAGACTTAGTCTATTTCTAGTTTCTCCAACTGAAAAAAGCCCAAGAAAGACCCCAGTTGCAGTCAAAAATTTACAAAATTCTAGAAGTTGACTTCTTGAAATTTATCATTTTCACAAACTTACCCACATGCAAGTCATCAAGTCAATTTATGCTGGAACTGCCGAAATATTCACTTGCCAATTTTATTTCTATTTTCTGGGAAAGGTATATCTTTCTTATTTTCACACTTGCCCAGTAATTTTACAGATAGTTACGGTATATGCGCTCAAGCAACGAGCTTGTCAAAAAACAGAACATTTTTGACACTCCTCCAGAATCAGAGGTCAACAATACCTTTGTATGAAAGATATATTTTTGTTATTTTTGCACTTGCCCAGTGATTTTACAGATAGTTATATGTGCTCAAGCAACAAACTTGTCAAAAAACAGGAGATTTTTGACACTTCTCCAGAATCGGAGGTCAACAAACCTCTTGTCTTTCTTATACATGTAAAAAAGTACATGTACTGTCAAATTTCTGTGACGAATGTCTAATCAAGCTGCAAATGACTAGACTACTTTAACATTGTTTTTGTTAACTGTGTCATTGTTAACTGTTTCGAAAAAGTATGTATCATCTTCTACAGTATTCATACAATATAATACTGTAATCTACACCAATGTTGTTCTATGTTCTTTTATGTTACATGTTATGTATTTCTCCCAATAATTTAGTGCCCTTTCACAGTTAACACAACTCTCACTGTCATCAGTATCAGCCATTTTCATAGGCCTACAACTAAACCAAGCATCTATCTACCACCACTCCATGTCCTCAGATGAGACAGGCCTATGTCCATCTGCAAGATTAACCTACAATTTCAAATTTACAAAGAACTCAATACTCCAATAACTTTCATATAGGCCTACTGTATACTTCTATGTAACCATGGTAACAGAACTCTTAAAGCACAGTCTCTTATCATTTCTATTGCCGGTGAAAAGAAATAAATTTGACCTAAACCTAATACGCATGCGTAGGGGAAGACGGGGCACAGTGGGTCACGGGGCACAGTGAATCAGTGGCTATTTCTCGAAAGTGAAAGCAAGGACATCGTGATGACATCATCAGATGATGGGCGCGAGATTTACCCATTTCCAAAAGGTTAATTTGTAAGCATTCCAAGTGTTAGCAAAAAAATGCAAAGGAAAGTCTGTTTTTCAGCATCAAAACTAAAATGTTGGCCCTTCATTATTTTTGTAATATCAAATATATTGCGGAGACATATTTAAAAACCCACTAAAATCTGAAAGGAGAAGAATGTGGTGGTGTAAATTAAGTAGTGCCCATTATGTTTAGGCCATCCCTGGCATGACAGAGGTCGAAGGTCGTGAAAAAGTCAAATTGCCCGCAGTGGGATGGGGCACAGTGGGTCACTACATTTTGTCACCCAAGTGGTCACTCACTGTGCCCAGGTCTATTTCAGCCATCAAGATCACCTCACTCCTCACAATAGATGTTGAAATGCAATGAAAGTTATGATACAGATGTTTGAATCAACTAAGCAATATTTCTTAGGGTAGAATTTTTTTACCTTGAGGAGAACTAGTAGTATTCTTTTTGGTTGGTTTATGTAGGCTCCGGGGGGCTTTGTCTGAGTGCAATGGAAGTTGTAATGTTTCTGTTGCTTCCTTAAGTCGTTGAAACAATACATTTTTCTTGCCATTTACATAGGTTGATCTTCATATTTTCACTTTTTGATGTGGTGATTCACTGTGCCCCAGGTGGTGACCCTGTGTGGCCCGCTATTGGGGCACAGTGGGTCACTTGGAATTTTTTTGCGGAGCCTCCTATGAGAAATTGGTAGCAGCTGGCATTAAGATAATAGTTGTTATATGTAGGGAACATCCCCCTCCACCATTTCGCACCTCATTGATGAACCTGCATTGCTTCATTTCTGAGTAATCGCGGAAAAGAAGATTCGCGACCCACTGTGCCCCGTCTTCCCCTACTCCGGTACACTCTCAGTCCATTCTCAACTTACCGCTTGAAACTTTCCCAGATTTGCCGAACAATGACGGAAAGACCCGAGGTGTTCCGAATGGAATCGTCTCAGTCATCGTGTTGTTAGTGTCGTTCATGGTAAACCTTCTCAACACCACCGCAATATCCTCATCAATCACATAGACGTTGACCATGCATGTTGAGGTTTGCCTACATGTTAATACAACATGTACAACTCAAAAAGTCGGTCGTTCTAGGACAACAGTAAGCCTAGGCCTAACCTGGTAACACAGTCCCGCGAACACACTGCATAGCGTACAGGTAAGCTATAGCTACGGCCTACCCCTAGGCTACGTCAGATGACTCACGACACACAGACGAATCAGAAACCAGTCATCTCATAGGCCTACAGGCCTAGGGCCTAGGACAGAGGCCGGCCTACGGCTACCTCACCTACCGGTAGGCCTACCGATGGTGACAACAGTTGGCTTCACAGATTCCCCATATCACAGCATTCCGTTCCAGAAACATGGCATCAAGTTTTGCTGCAATTCAACTCTCAACTTGGCTACCAAAAACACAGAAACTGCAATAAATCCTCGACTGCTAATGACTAGACCATCTCCAAATTTTTATCATCCATAGCTGTAGGCCTAGCTAATAAGAATACATAACATACGCCCTATACATGTAACAGACTTTTGATTTGACCTACCGTACTTTTCAACGTCACAGCAGTCAACATTCAACAAAAGTGACAAACCTGCCACACTTTGTCATTATTTCACCGACCAACTTAATATCTTGCATAGACATGCATTCGAGGGGTACCTTTAAAAACACCAAGTTTCAGCTCAATCAGACATCCAATATGGCCGCCAGTTGGCGTAATCTGAAAATCATCAAAGTCCTGTAACTCAGAAACGACTTCGACAGCCCAATCCAATATGGTCACCAGGTGGCATAAACCCAAACTGATATGTACCCAGTGTTTCCGCCAGAAGGTACACAGGGTACGCTGTCAGTACCCTTTTGCGGATTTTAAAGAACTGCATACCCTCAAATCATTAGACTATTATGTCCAACACGGTGAGCACGTGGTCCATGGACCATTTCATTTAAAAACATAAGTTAAATCCCGAATACCCACCGGATTACGCCCTTGAAATCAACACAGTTTTAGTCACGTTTCATGCGTCGCTCTACGCATTTGCCGATTTCTGTTCATGTAATACAAATTCTATTACTCTAATCGAATTCGGCACACAGAAGTAGAGCGACGTTTGAAACGGGCCTTGGAATTTGTGAGCCACGCTGTATTCCACAACGCACCCAACGTTCTCATTTCCGGACCCACATGTCAATATCCCAAATCAATTCATCTGCCGTCCAAGAAGAGATTAGGCCTACCATACAATGGTCAACGCGAAGTAACGCCGATGCAAATAGGCAATTGTGCGGTCAGTAATCCGGGGCTATGTTCATGCATAATCATGACGAAGGCGTTTCCCATTGAACTTTGAAGTTGATAATGAAGTGACCGGAGAAAGGTGATTCTACGCTATTTCACTCAACCACAAACGGTATTCCATTGGTCCACCTCTGGGTTGTGTTGCACTAGACATTCCAAATATAGCCAACCGCGAACAACTTGGACTTGTCAGTAATCTAATGTTTGTCCGACCGGCTTGTTGTACTTGACTCGATGACTCGATGGCGCGATGACTCGAAGGCGCGAAGAAGGCCAATTAAATTTCCTGCATAATTGGTGAATGCCTTATTTTAATTCGAGTTCCGCGTTTCAGGACACTGGGTTACTATGCAGCATTTTTAGGAAGGTGAAATAAGCCACCTCTGGCATATTTTTATAACATTCGTTAAACCGCATACCTATGTATTCCCAATTTTACTATAACTCTAAAGCCGTGACGTCATTGGCGCTTGGAATGCATATTTGTGGTTGTGCGTGAAGCAGCGGAATTTATTCAAGACTGGTTTTTTCGTTCACAAGTCTTTTGAAAAAGTACAGTCCAAGAATTTACATGTAATTTTCATTACACAATAAACAACTCAATGAATTGTAAAATTTGCTCCAAATTAAAAAATTTCGTCCAAGAATGTAAAAATCACTGCAAGAATTAAAAGAATTTAACAAATTTAAAAAAATACATTGCAAGATTTATAAAATATCGTACANCACAACAATGTGGTCAACCATTAGTTTTTCTATTGGTTCAATTTTTGCGACGACGCATATTCGCGAACGCATTGCGATGACGGCTCTAGTGTATACCCACCCCAAACTTGACACTAGGTGGCGATATCTGCAATGACGTCAAAGATATCACCACTAGCAGCGACGCTAGGTTTCCATCTTGAAAAGTAGTGCGTGCGCGGAGCGAACAGTAGAAATTCTACTAATTGTTAAAGGAGCTCGACGTCCAAGTTGTAAACACGATATTCACTAATCTCGGTCATCCAGCCGCTCGGTCACCCAGCCGAATCTGAGGATCGAACGTTTGTGTCGCAGTACCTGCGGAACGAAACGGTTGGCTGCGCGAGACTACATATTCACTTCAGTACATATCACCGATAATAGGTGGCAGCACAGCGTGGATAGAGAACCAGTGAGTGGTTGAGTGAGTTGCATTGGACCGGGCACCAGTCTAACGATCACGGGGCGCTACTGGTGCTGCCACCTTCACGAAGGAATAAAACTAGTTTGCTGGCCACTGTTTGTAAACAAACCAGTTTGTTTACAACTTGGACGTCGAGCTCCTTTAAGCGGTCACCTGATCACTCGTTTTCTACGCTTACAATATAGATCGTAGAAGATAGGTGTATAAAGGAATAGAGTGATACAAACATCGGTGGAGTAGATATAAAGTAATAATAAAGTTATTCTGTTTCATTTTCGACAAGATAAATACTGTTTTCTGCAAATAATACCGTTTTGAAAAAGAAGTTCGTGTCACGTGATAGACCAGCCCGCCGACGATGACGTCAAGGTTTTCAAGATGGCGATCTAGCGTCAATGGCAGTGTTAAAAGTATAAAAAAATTTCAACGCTGCGTGGAGTATGTACCCACCCTAAGGGTAGGGACACACCTAACGCGATTCGCATGCGATAGGGCGACGCATGCGTCAAAATCTTTGTTTGCGTGCAGTGCGGCGGAAAATAACAAAAGCGTTGTCACATGCGTCGACGAATCCCGTTAGGTGTGTCCCTACCCTTAGGTTTCTGGTCATCGCGTCCGTCCAAACGGTTTTGGACATATGGTAAACCATTGTCTGTCATACATAGGCCTACTGCTGGCAACGTCAGTTTCCTTTATCGCATGCAATAAACGGACGCGACATCGCAATGCGATAAACGTTGGTATGCTGGGTATGTGTCTCCAGCTCTTGTCAAAAGTATTCTCTGTTTCGATCCGATCCGATAAAACGCTGTAGTCTAGGAGCTAACAAAGATTTATTGCACATCTCAAGTACAAACACTTTTTTGGGTTTGTTGGGTAGTTTCGATCCCACTCACCGCAAAAACCCAATTCTTAATCGTCATTCATACCATTCCAACATGATAAAATACATAAAAATGTGTTTTCCAGTCTCAGTGGGTCCATGTTTCTATCTATTGGCAGTAAATTTATAGGGTCTCAAGTTACCCATTTGAAAGTTAGCTGTACACCCCTCCGCATTAATTTATCTACACCTTATTTTTTTGAATATCTTTATTACAAATTGATCAAATTTGATCGGGTTTCTGTTATATGAAATTTCCATGCCTTGGTCAAATAATTCCAGCGGTTTTGAGTGATTGCTTTCACGACAACATTATGTAATCAGCTGTCAAAAAATGGCTGTAAAAGTCAACTTTTTTATTCTCAACTGAATTTTTTTTTAAAACCGGGGAGATAAAGATAGCCATTTGTTAAACACTACTGTGGAAGTTCTTGGTAAATTTATTCAGCACTTTTGATGATATGGACGTTTTTCAATGGCTTCCGAAGGCCAAATTCATGACACTAAGTTTGACTTGTGCCATGGTCCCCTAGTCAGTAAGCACCCAATCGCAAGGCTTGTTTTTTAAAGTCCTTATTCATAGTCAATTGGCTTATACCTCGTCCGAGAAAATTTTATGATCGCCCGAGCAACTTTTCCGATTCGTCCATTCTTTCATTGTTCCTCTGACGAGGTTGGATGTTGGCGTAATATGTGAATGACTGACCTAAGGCCTATTGGGGTTGAGGCCTATTATTGGCCTGTTTACTTGAACTCGGGTATTTCAATTGACCATTGTTCACATAAAGAATTGAGTTTTCATTCATAAACCTACGCGTCATCTGCTTAATTTGGTCACGTAACTCAATTATTAACATCATCCTCTGGTCACCAGACTGGGCCGTCACGCGGTACCGTGATTCGCGCTTTACCATGATTTCGTGGTGAAAAGAGGAAGTGGATTGAATGTGGCGCAACCGCACAACTGCTCGCCGAGCATGGTGGGAATGGTGGTCGCGCTGCAGCGTGATATCACGGGGCAGTTGAAGTCAACGTTTTACAATGGTTTACTTGTGAAGATTACAACAACAATCGCGGCTAACCGAGACCACCCGAAGATTAGAGACTTTAGCACGTCTAATTTCAAAAAAGCGTCAATCGTTTAAAAAAAGCGTCATTTTGAAATGACCTGTCCAAATGCAATCTCTATCATCTTATCTACATACCTGAACTGAATTTCAGGCTTTGCAGGCGTTTATGGCGCCGAAAATGGCATATAATGCAGGTAGGCATGACAGGCCTGCCATTACGGCTGTCAAGGTAAATTTCGGTCGAAAATTGCCTGTAAAATCTTTAAACGTGAGTATGACATAGTGAATTCTGGCTTGTTTATTGACAAAAACTGTATAAATTTACGGTGAGAAGTTTCCGTCCCCTCCACGCAGGATTGTAGGTGTTTTCTGCCGAAACAAATATTGTATTTTGTATAGTCATTGCGCGGTTGGGCGCGACAAAGTCACGTGCACGTTTCCATCACGGTACCGCGTGACGGCCCAGTCTGGTCACATGTTACGGTTTCGTGACGAAAAAATTATTATTCATGACGTGGAGGTAGACTGAAGAGGGGCTGTGTCAACCATTGCAATCAGGTCATGGCAAAGCTTCTGGGGAAAAACCTTTTTTCTCAAAAACTGTTGTGATTTCCCAAATGGAACTTTAACAGGACTATTTCTTGTGAGTGTTTTCAAAATGTATTGCAGGAATCAGAAGATTTTCACACAAAATAACAAATGTTGATTTTGCAGCCTTTTTTGACAGCTGATTACATAATGTTGTCGTAAAAGCAATCACTCAAAACCGCTGTAATTATTTGACCAAGGCATTGAAATTTCATATAATACAACCCGATCAAATTTGGTCAATTTGTTCACAAGATATTCAAAAAAAAATGAGTTGTACATAAATTAATGCGGAGGGGTGTACATTTAGTCTCCAAGCCCCTGTACAAATGCTCTGATTTCGGTCCAACTACAAAGTCAGTAGCCATTCAAACAGCTGTATCTTCAAAACGCACCATTTGCGGAACTTGAAGGAGCACGGTATTGGATCGCAAATGAATTATTTGACTGCCGACGTAGAGAGAGCCACCTAGCGGCAGCAACACGAAGTACAAAAATGCATTACAAAATGTACGAAGTAAATCGGGTCAATTTGCCGATACGTACCGTAGTTAGTCCCTGGGTTGGAGAGTGGCACAGTGGCGCCGGCTGTCGAGAAAAAGTGGTAATACCGTGGTCCTTTAAGAATTGGGTTTTTGTGGTCAGTGCTAGATACTAACCCACAAACCCAAAAAAGCTTTTGTACTTGAGATGTGAATTAAATCTTTGTTAGCTCGTGGACTACTGCGGTGAAATGAACCCCGGGAAATGAACGCATCGCCACGCCGGAGCACGAATGTATGTATCTATGCATGTATGTTTGTATCTATGCATGTAGGCCTATGTGTCGTCACCTTCAAAGCGAAACTGACACATCGCTTTAAACGGATGTGAAAACGCTGGTATGTGTCTCCACCTTATACCGGGCCTTTCCAAAAATGCGACGTCCTACTCCAGAAGTTCACATCTTGTCCACTATTCAGAGCCAGAAGCCGAGTAGAAGCGTGTGTGTCTGTGTGATCTTCTGGCCCTCATGAAGGCCAAAGGATTCTGTTTCACCACTACAATATCAGGTCGATATATTTCTTTACAGCACAGGATACATCAAAGTCGGAGACTATACGGGACTGAAAGATGTCTTCAGGGGCATGCGTGAATTTTGTCTGGTTGATGTCATTGAACACTTTGAAGAGAAAAGTCGTACAGCAGGTATTTATGATTTAGTATAGTGTAGTATATCTTCAATCAAGGTCACCTTCGAGTTGTCTACATTCGTTCAACTGTACAATGTTTCATCAGAAGCTTACACTCGTCCACAATGGCCTCGAGCTTAATACTAGTTATTCGCTCTCAACCACTGGCACGGATGGGGCCTAATCATGTTTCTTATGGACGGTTATATCCGCAAAAAGTAGACGTTGACAAAATATAGACGTAGATTCAAAAATCAGAGACGTGCTTTTAGAAAACAGAGACGTTCTTTAACAAAACGAAGACGATCTGTATTAAAACATTAGACGTTCAGCTGTAATTCGTAGTCGTTCATTGATGAGACGTTGGGTGGCTCGAGTCTTAACAAAATTTGTAGACGTGCATTAGCAGAGACGTTCATATTTTTCAAACGTACCAATAATTTTGAATGGTAC
>NMRB01000339.1:61600-72428 GCA_002633025.1 Notospermus geniculatus | reverse complement strand
AAACCAACCTCAGACCAGGAGGCTTACGTGCCTATGCGTGTGTGCATTCTGCAGTGCTTCACGGGCTCCTTGCAGTGTCGTAATTTTATCAGCATATAACACGAAGTTTGGACGAAACTGTCTTTCAATAAAATATTTCGGTGTCAGGATTTGTGACTACTAGTATTCTTTCATTTCCACGTGGGGTGTATGTTGTTTAATTTATCCATGCTGATGTTTACGACGATCTTTTGCGCCACGACTGCCGTATGATCCCAGCCTGACAACATGGACGACATGCTAACGAACATGACGAACGTGTACATCCAACTCGGCTTAGCAGGCCTATATCCTCCATGTCCTCAGCCCATATCCCCCATTTCCCGATCGGCATTCTGTTTTTTGGTAGGCCCTAACGAAACTGTAATTCCTTTTGACATTTTGGTCACAAAAAGCAACTGTCTGAGGACATGGCGGGACGGGGATGGTGTCCGAGAATAGGACCGCCGCCACTGAAAAATGTGCCCTATTCTCGGACACTTTCGGAAGTCAAATTGTGCGAAGCACAGTGGATTAAAATACATCAAATAAACATTTTCCGGTTCAGTTTACGTCACTTTCATCAATAAAACCTTACATTCGTTCTTTCATGTGGAATTGCGGGTCAAAATTGGCCTTGCATGTGTGACACACGACGCGTGGCGGAGACTCCAGAGTCTGCATGCAGACTCAACTGACAACTCTATTTTTTTTTTAAATTCCTTCGCAGTGCATTAGTACTGGGATGTATCTACAAAACGTCGGGCGCAAAACTAAAATACTAGTAATAGGTGGCACTGCTGAGGTACTAATGCTTGGCCATCAGTTCTGAATGGGTTAAAGCGAATCAAAAGCGAAAAAAATTGATTTAGAAATAGAATTTGAAAGGGGACGAATTTTCGGGTAAAATGTAAACAAACTTCTCCAGAATGCCAACAGAAGAAATTTTCGTGCATTCTGATGGGCCGATTTTTCTGTTTACAAACACCATCCAAATGTAAACAAAATCCGCTTTTGATTCGCTTTAACATATTAACCTAATTCTTGTACATTCATCATTTACACATCTAGCGTACAATGGAAATCCCTAGTATGTCACATGTTGGTACTTTCGAGAAAAATGGGTTTATGTTTCCAGGAATTATTGCGTAAGTGGAACAGGCATCCTTGATTAAACTTATAGGAGATGGTTAATTCGGGCTTCTAATTAGTTTTTTCCTGAAATTCTGAGCAGATTTGCACTTTAGAACTGTTTGACCTTGACCTTGACCTCTGACCTTCAAGGTCATTGCGTAATCTGAAAGCTCATCCTTGATAAACCTACAGGGCTTGACATAAGCCGAGGCCATTTTCCAAAACACCCTTGCTGGCCCTCTATTCTAATCCAAAGTGATTGTTGTCCAAGGTCATGATAATAAGCAAGAAGTCAATCTCCAGAATTCACGAATTTTCGACCCCAACCGGGGTCTTTTTTTAAGTGGAACTTTACAATCTGAAACTCTAGAGAAGACTGAGCTGAAACCCGAATGTAGAACTACATAACCTGTGTAGACAGGATGAGTAAGCAATTAAGGAAAGAATAGTGTCCAAGCCCCACGGATGGTTGCTGGACCTAATTTAATGAGTGGATGCAATTAAGGAGAAACTAATTTAGCTGAAAGAAAAGGGTTTAATAACTGCAGGGTTGCTCAACCTGACCACAAAGGATGTAACTAAGGAAAGAAAAGTGTCCAAGCCCGACGGATGGTTGCTGGACCTAATAAAGAGAGTGGATGTAATTAAGGAGAAACTGATTTAGCTGAAAGAAAAGGGTTTAATTAAAATATGACATGTGTAATACATAACAAGCACAAAGGTCAACACAAAGTAAAAGAATATAAAGGAAGTCAACTTCCAGATTTGTAGGAAAAAACCAGAATGGATAATGCAAATCACTGAGCAATGAGAGGAATAGGGCGAGGAGGAATAGAGCAAATAAAGGGGGAAGGAGAAAAACAAGGCCTAGACCAGAAGGGGAGCTACGAACCCTCCGCAACTGGAAAAACTAAAACGAAATAGGCCTACCAGGGGGAGGGAGTGAGAAGAACACGAATGCCAAACTGGGGTCTCAGGACCTCAGCATCTTGTGTTAAGACCTGAGGGGGGGGGGGTGATGGTTTTAAGGGTCCACATCCATTTCAACTCTGTTTGAAGGAGAGTCGTCTCATCTGGACATGTCTCGAGGATGGTGAACCTGTCCAAGGTCATGGATGGTCAATTTCAGCTAGACCCAGTTTATTATTATATTTATCAAATGAAGGCACACAATACGCCAAGGGTCGGCAGCCATGGCCCTGGACACTTTAGAGGGCCAGCAAGGGTGTTTTGGAAAATGGCCTTGGCTTATGTCAAGCCCTGAACCTAGGTGTAGGTGAAGGTTTTAGGTTTCTGCCATCACCAGGTTCTGACTTATGTCATGTTATCAAATTTGAATATCAAATCTCACCACGGTATCAGCAAATATCATGCGACCGAGCAGGTGCAAACTGGAAATTTCAGTTGCAATAACATCCGTGGATGAGCAATGATGTTGTGATACCAGTTTCAAGTCGCTTACTGTGGCAGATCACCCGATATGTCAAAATATCAAATTTGATATATCGATATCATTATGATGCTGACACTGGAGAATAAATTTGTTGATGCCAGTATCTTGCCAAGGGCCATAAACATAGGGAAGGAACTTGTTACTAGTGCTCTACCTGGCGTCGGAGACAAGTTATTCAAGAAACAAAAGTGTGACAGACAAAATCTCAACTTTTGATATATCAATTTCACCATGAACCAGGTATCGGAGACTGGAAATTTTCATTCCATCTTGTAGCTCAGGTCATGAAACCTGGGGTAGGTCACATTTCCAGGTCTGCAGCTCTTGCAGGAACAAAGTTACAGGTGTGACAGACTGAACAGACAGACAGACAGACACACACACACACACACACGCACGCACACACACACACACGCACACACGTCCGCGCACACACACACACACACACACGCACACACCTACGCAGACGGACACCATGACCAAACACAATATGGTTTCCGATCTTGAGATCGGAAACCATAATCATGTATCTGGGTACCTTCTAAACGGATGGCAAATTTCTGTTAGAATGGACGTCAAATATGGCCGCCAGTCAGCCATCTTGAAAAATGTGCTTCCGGCCATATCTAATGAATAGTAATGGTTAAGATGGTTTATGTTGCCCAAATGTCTATGTAAGTATCCTCTACATAAGATTTCAGTTCCAACATACCTCAAATATGGCCGCCAGGTGGCCATCTTGAAAAACAGAATTTTTGACATCTGCGCCAACACAGGAAAGCGGTTTGCTCACACCCCTATTAAACTTCTTCTGACAGTCTTCGACTGAGTTTGTCATTGATTAAATTATTGCTGATCTGAGATGAAATAATTTGGTGTGTTCAGCCTTTAATCTTGTCTGGACTGATTGTTCATCATTCACCATGAGACTGACTGTCACAGTTTTACTTTATTATAGACTTATCAGGCTTTGAGGAGCCTGATAGCCCAGTGGTTATCACGTCCGCTTAGCAAGCGGCAGGTCCCGGTGTAATATTTATCATTGCCCCCCTAACAGGAATGCCCGGGCATTGTTGTTAGGGGGGCAATGAGCGGCATTACAATTATAATGATTATGACTGCCCCCCGTCTGTGAATGCCTCCTCGAGTCTATTTCATACAGCTGTTATTAGGCCTACGTAGAGGTTCGGTTCATTGGAAGGAAATTTTCGGTCTGCTGCCAGCTCGCCCCGTCGCCGAGTGGGCTAAGGCGTTGTACTAATGATTTCTTTCTTTCTTTCCAGGTTTAGGTAGATCGATCCCCAGCAGAGGACTTTCTTTCTCGTCGTTTTCATTGTACTAATATTAAATATTAATGCTGTGCACATGTTCGGCTGTTTATCCTTGTTGTTATATTATTATTATAAGGTACTTGTCCTACTCGACGTACAAGAATCGTTATTTTCCAATAACTTATAGTGTTTCTCATTATTTTTTACTCTGATTTCAATTATTCTTTTCCACTGACACCTAAATATCTGACAGTTAGGCCTTCACGCATGTTTTTTTTTCAACCATTTACGTCATCCCAAATCGTGATTGGTATAAATGTATGACTACAGTGGCTTGGGTGGACGCGAGGCAGAATGGTTGGTTAGAGTTATAACCCTAACCCTAATTACGGTGACAACCCCCCCCCCAACCCTAATTACGGTGACAACCCTAACCCCTAACCCTAATTACGGTGACAACCCTAAGCCCCAACCCTTACAGTGACAACCCTAACCCCAATTACGGTGACAATTCTAACAAACTAACCCTAATTACGGTGATAATCCTAACCAAAAATAGATAACTCGCTTGTCTATTTTTGCCGTACCGTAACCCAACCCTGCTGTATCGCGTCAGGTCCCTGTGGGTATGACAGCTGTGCAGAGGAGACGCACCACGTTAATACAGCACAGAGTTTTGCTACTCTTAATAGGGAGTTCAAGAAATCAAACGAAAAAAGTTAAAGCCACACTGTATTGAATTCAGAAATTGCTTACGTCCTCCGACGTTAGTGTAGTGTAAAATGTACTATACTCTATCTGAATGCATTAGGGCTCTGCCTGCAGTTTTTTCGTTGTGTTCTGAAAACTAGGTCTTGATTCTTTGAGATACGTATCAGGCAAGCATTTTGGGGACCATCACGAGGCTATGAAACCTCTACCTGCACAGTCCTCACACTTTGAAAATGTCGTAAAATTCAATACTGTGAGGCTTTAACTTGACGACAACACTTTTTTCCGAAAATGTCATATGAAATATATACATGTAATCTGGGGAATTCGCAGTATGAAAAGTAACGTTGTCGTAAGATGAAAGTCCCGTGCTGGGGATCGATCTACCTAAACCTGGAAAGTAAGAAATCAGCGATCAGAACAACGCCTTAGCCCACTCAGCCACGGGGCGAGCTGGCAGCCAGTCGTGACTTTCCTTCCAATGACGCGACTCATAGGACTACATAGATCACCACTGAAGGGGGGCATTGATAATCAATTTTCTTGGAAACGGAGTTGATTTTAGCTGCCCCAGGGGGGCAATAAAAAACGTCTTCGTGATGTGCTGGTAAGAGCCAAGGTCCCCACACAGGAGATCCAACGTGCCAAGCCCACCTGTGACCCTTGCTCAGGGAAAGGACCAAACAGAGGTCGGAAATGTCAACTTTGCATCTCCTTGCCCTCCCAGTCCCACATCACTAGTTTCTCCACGGGAAGGTTCCATCTACTCCGCCTGATTGATTGAATTTGAATTTATTTGACCAAAATAAAGAATACATAAACAGAGGTGCAGAGTAACAAAATAAATGGTCGAGGAGACCCACACTAAGGCCAATAGAGACCGCTAGCGCCTGAGGGGTCCCGCTGATTGTGACAGCAGTAATGTGGTCTACTGCATCACATGTACCAGATGCACCACCATCAGTACGTCGGACAGACAACATGTTTCCGTAAAAGGATGAACAACCACAAGTCCAACATCAAATTAGGGAAAGAGGATGATCGTGACTGCTCGATACTCTATGCCCACTTCAAGTTGCCAGGACATTCTGTCAAGGGCCTGATGTTCACCATCCTCGAGACATGTCCAGATGAGACGACTCTCCTTCAAACAGAGTTGAAATGGATGTGGACCCTTAAAACCATCACCCACTCAGGTCTTAACACAAGATGCTGAGGTCCTGAGACCCCAGTTTGGCATTCGTGTTCTTCTCACTCCCTCCCCCTGGTAGGCCTATTTCGGTTTAGTTTTTCCAGTTGCGGAGGGTTCGTGGCTCCCCTTCTGGTCTAGGCCTTGTTTTTCTCCTCCCCCCTTTTTTGCTCTATTCCTCCTCGCCCTATTCTTCTCATTGCTCAGTGATTTGCATTATCCATTCTGTTTTTTTCCTACAAATCTGGAAGTTGACGTCCTTTATATTCTTTTACTTTGTGTTGACCTTTGTGCTTGTTATGTATTACACATGTCATATTTTAATTAAACCCTTTTCTTTCAGCTAAATCAGTTTCTCCTTAATTACATCCACTCTCTTTATTAGGTCCAGCAACCATCCGTGGGGCTTGGACACTTTTCTTTCCTTAGTTACATCCTTTGTGGTCAGGTTGAGCAACCCTGCAGTTATTAAACCCTTTTCTTTCAGCTAAATTAGTTTCTCCTTAATTACATCCACTCGTTAAATTAGGTCCAGCAACCATCCGTGGGGCTTGGACACTATTCTTTCCTTAATTGCTTACTCATCCTGTCTACACAGGTTATGTAGTTCTACATTCGGGTTTCAGCTCAGTCTTCTCTAGAGTTTCAGATTGTAAAGTTCCACTTGAAAAAGACCCCGGTTGGGGTCGAAAATTCGTGAATTCTGGAGATTGACTGGTGGCTCCTTGAAGAGAGAAAAGCCAGAATACCGCATCCCCGATAATCGAAGGGCGATCTGCCCACCACTGCGTTACATCGCACACCACCCTTCGAGTAAAGGCCTGTTTCCACTAGACCGGTTTCCCGCATTGCGTTTTGCGATTTCACAGGGTTTTGGATATTATCCCTCGGTGGTTTAACAATACATGGCGCGTTTATTGTCCCAATGCCTGTGAAAACCACCCCAGCGCCGCAAAACCCCTGCGGAAACCGGACTACTAGTGGAAACAGGGCTCAAGGGTAGAGGCACACCTGACGCGATTCACATGCGATAGGGCAACGCATGCGATCTGCCCACCACTGCGTTACATCGCACACCACCCTTCGATTTAAAGGCCTGTTTCCACTAGACCAGGATTTCCGCATTGCGTTTGCGATTTCACAGGGATTTGGATAATCCTTCGATGGTTTAAACAATACATGGCGCGTTTATTGTCCCAATGCCTGTGAAAACCGCCCCGGCGCGGCAGAACCGCAGCGACAACCGGTCTAGTGGAAACAGGGCTTTAGGTGTGCACCCATGACCTTATTTTGAATCATCGGAATAAGGTCGCTGACCCAATTACAATGAGAATTGCGTTCCGTGCCAGACCCTCGTTCCGACGACCTCGGAGTATGAACGAGGGGCTGGTTGCGCGAGACTACATGACGTAGGCCTATACCTTCCTCTGAAACATCTTAGCTCGGGGATTCTCTACAGCTTCGTGCTTCATGCATGTCGCCCGCTTGTCGCTCATCTGACAGACAAGACTGCCATGTTTCGGAATCGTTGTGAACGTCGTACATTTCACGATTTTAAGACACAAAGCCGAGCATGAAATAAGTGACTTTCCTCCACCATGACCTAAAGAAGGTGGTCGAAAACTCCAACCTGTCATGATGATTTGGTAAAAAGCTTTGTTTTTAATGACTTTCATTTCCACTGTCGACACGTAGTTTGTCGTACTAGTTTCTACTTTGACACAGGGTGGCTACTTCGTAGCTCTCGGCCACTAATGTTCGTGACAAACTCAGGCGACCCAATCAGTGAAATCGCAGCAACAATTTTCGCGACCTAATGCGGAAGTCACGTCACAGTGGCGATTGCCTGCGCTACGACGGAACAGTCGGCATCAAGTGTCGCAATCATGGTCAGGTCCCAAATGCGGATGTCAGGTCACACTGCGATTGCCTGCGCTACGACGGAACAGTCGGCATCAAGTGTCGCAAGCACAGTCAGGTCACAAAAACGAAAATGTGTACGATCATCGTGGAACAAGCAGCATCAGCGCGCAGAGAATCGTAACCGTGTTCAGGTCACCTGCGAATGGATTACGCCCGTCGGGATGACACAGAAATTGAATAGGTTCAACTTGCGGATGTCAGGTCGGCCTTGCGATGGCACAGAACAGGCGCAGGCTACTTTTCTGGATCACTTTGCGTCTGAGACACGACAGCGTGGAACTGCAGTTGCGACTCACTTGCGACGATCGGGATCAGTCGCCGACCAAAAAGATCACAGATCGCAAGAGTTCAACATGTTGAACTATGCAGAAACATACACCCAATGCATGTGCGGCACCTCGGGGACGAGGTCAGTTAGTTCCGCTGAAGGAGTGTTCACTATTGCTAATATCTGTAAAATCGAGCATATTTTTCTCGATTCGATGCAAAATTGCCTTGATAAACCACCTTCATTGAAGGTACAGTATCAGCTGCCCACCTAGGAAATCCTTATTTTGTTTGTATAGCATGTACCCACCTCCAAAACAGACGAAAATTGATGTGAATGCGTTAATACTGACTTTGGCGAGGCAATCCTGAAACAAGTGGCAAAAGTGAAACATCGCCGGGAAAACCCGAAAAATTAAAAGCCCCACTCGCCACGCGCAGTGTCGTGATGACGTCGTCCGCTCTTGTACGTCGCTGAGTAATATTAGTGAGGTTTCGCAAGCGCCTGGTTAGGCCCTACGACGACGTTTATCTATTGTGTGGGTATACCCAAACAATAGATAAACGTTGTCGCATGGCCTAACCGGGCGCTTGCGAAAGCTCACTGCGAATAGGCCTATGTTTGTATCTACTCGTAGCGTCATGACGTCATGCGTATATATTATGGATAGGCCTAATCCCACAGGCCCATCGATCGATGATGCATGGAGCGGGAGGCATAAGAAGTAGGCCTATGTAAATATATAGTGATACCGCGGCAGAGAATTCATGCAGTGTGTTTTTGGTGGGCGGGCCGTAGATCTTGGGGTCTCAAGACAAAATGCGGCGATCGCCCTAGTGAGAGCATACTCCACGACAGCGTTGAAACTTTTTGATAATTGGACGAAAATTTTAACACTGCCNTAGGCCTAGGTCCTACTGTTGCTGAATCGGAAGTTTGTTTTGAGTCCTAAATTCGAGCTCATGGACTAGCCAAGGCCTACAATTTGTTCCTTTCTTAATTCCTTTTTAATTTAGGCCTACATTTTCCTTTATTTACAGACACAAGTAATCATAGGCCTACCATTGAGGCCTGTAACGTTGCTCACTTCGTAAGCCACGTGGCCGCGGATAACTCTATGAGTTATGGGATCACTGCGCGAGTTTTCAAGAACTACTTTCTATGCTAGCAAAATAATGAATTCTCCCTTGGCGTAATATTACGCTAAATCGGCGTGATATTACGCAAAATACAGTAAGCCTATAGCGAAGACGAGTTGAGCGATGATTTTGAAGCGCTTTCGTGCTAAGTTGGCACCATTGAAGGCTATCAATTCGAGCATATTCGCAAAGATGAACTAATTACACTGAACTAATTACTTATAAAATGAACTATCGGTAAAAGAAGGCAGACAGTTTCTAATTATGTCGTAATTATACATCAAATGCACATAAGGCATGATGAGCACACATTATCTGACTTGTAAAATCAAAATTTATCAATGGGCCATGGTGAACACAGTGATTAACTGTGCCCCGATCCAATGTGCCCCATGTGCACATTCACCTAAACTGCTTCTCCTGGTTCATGCGTTTGTTCTGAGCAAACTCCCACTCAGTATATAATGACAAATAGACATGCTAACTACTGCATCATGTTTTGATTTATATCTCTGGGTGGTGTTCAGGATATGGCATACAAACTGAACTGGCAGAAATTTACTTTTGATGCCTAAAAACATACTTTTGCTTCCTATTTTGTAAGTAGTGATCCTGAAGATACCATGTAAACTTTATTGGATGGGTGTCCCCAAACACAAATAGTGACGGCGTCATTATGGTATTGCCCCTTGCCAGTTTTGAAAAAAATGCCCTGATTCACTGTGCCCCTTGATTCACCGTGCCCCGGCTTCCCCTACATTTGGGTTCCAGCTCAGTCTGTTCTAGAGTTTCAGATTGTAAAGTTCCAGCCTGAAGAAGACCGCGGTTGGGGTCGAAAATTCGCAAATTTTCTGGAAATTGACTTTATATATATCATCACGTTTACAACACGTTTACAAACAACACTTGACTGTCTCTTTTCAAAATTCAACATCAGAATTCCATTTGTACAATCCGTTACGTGGGTGAGGGTTTGACCAGAAATGAGGTTGCACAGTATCACCATTATTGAGGTACCACACGATTATGACGACTTTTTGACATCACAGACGTCATAGAACACAACTGATCAACTCCTTTGATAATGTTATATCACATTTGTCATGTTTGTGTCTGTTAGCAATATATAAATTGGTTGCAAAATGAGCCAATCAAAGGTTTTGTGTACATTGAAATTTTGAAGACTATCGCAATGTCGTGACGTCGTTTTGACGTCAAGGAGACGTCACGGAATGTATCCAACATGCTATTCTGATAGTTTAGCATCATGTTCCTATCTGTTGGTAATACATTAATGAGGTGTAAAATGAACCAGAAAAAAGTTTGCTGTACATTGAAATATCAGGGTCGACCATGTTGGATTTTGGCTGCCATATTGGATTTGAGGCAGATTTCCAGGGTGCCCAAAAGCTTATTTGCGAAAGTATGGTCTAAGTGACAGGAATCCACTGAAAAATATTTGATAGGAAAAGGTGCCACTTATTTCCTGGCCCGGACCTGTCTATGGCGGACGATATCGCCTGTCACACCGGGTGACGACGATAGGTGAGCTAACCATTAAACATGTTGTGCACACCGTGACGAATGGTGTTGGAAAGCAACTTAGGATCCTTGGTAGAAGAAAGTACAGTGGAACCCCTCTAAATCGACCACCCATGGGACCGGAGCCAACTGGTCTATTTAGAGGGGTGGTCACTTTAGCCAGGTTGAGATGGGGGGGGG
>NMRB01000339.1:45541-56466 GCA_002633025.1 Notospermus geniculatus | reverse complement strand
CTTAAGTTTTGTTGAGAACTGCAGACTTAGGCCTAAGCCAGGTAAATTGAGGCTTAAGTCAACAAAACTGACTTAAGATTCTTTGTGAAACCGGGCCCTGGTAATGGTGACATCATGAGGTGGTGCAGATTGAACCAAATGAATCCTAATCGTCCTTCCGCCTCGGTTCTCAATCACATCGTGTAATACATAGATAGGATTCCCTTCCAATATCAGCGAGGATCGCTCGGCGCAAAAAGTGTACATGTGCACATGCTGAGAGCCGCGTGACTTTCAGGTTCAACGACGAAGATAAGTGAATAAAACAGCCCAATTTAGTAGTATACATGTATTTTTTACTTGTGAGGTGTAAAATCCCTAAATACCGTACCGAATATCATAGATGGAAATTGAGGTGTGAAAAATTAAGGGCCCTATTCAAAAAGGGTGTTTTAGACTTAGACGCGTGTAACGTCGTCAAATGCATGGTGGAAATGTGTGCATTTAGTGAAGTTACACGCGTCTAAGTCTTAATCGGGCGATGAACAGTCTTTTTGAATACGGGCCAACAAGTGCGTCGTTCATATCTATGCGACGCCAGATTAGAATGAAGCAGTGACGTAGCACCGGCGAATTTATCAGGAGTGGACCTCGTCCTTACAAAAGACCTGAAAGAAACATCAGTCGGCAAAAACGTGCACGTCCGAGCCTAGATCCGCCACTTGGTGTGGGCCTACTTTGATCAAAGTGGTGATTGACTAGTGCAACAAAGCGGAGCGTCGGAGGTGGTGTTTTAAAATGTCGGTCGGTGCAATTCTCCATGCCGAGTCTTCCCGACGATTTACCTGTTGATAATTGGAGGTTTCTGCTGGAGTTTCGCAATAAACGACTTCTCGTTTTCGAAGCAGTATCACATCGCACCATCATCCCGCATTCTCTTGAATCCTTTTCCGGAAATGTCTGGATCGAGGTTGAACCGGATCTCGATCTAGGTGGTGGCACGCATTTCCGCTGATGTTCACCTAGGGCAAGACCGGACTAAACTCGTTCCCAGTAGTCCCAGTGGTTTGCTGAAAGATTACACCCCATCAAAGCTGGTGCGTTTGGTTGCAGATTTAAAACAGGTGTAAGGCCGCCCTTTACCAACTGACCAGTGAGGGGCCATTTCGAGAGTGCAGCACATTCGAAGTACCGGTACTGTACTTTTGAACCTGAATATTTTGTTTGGGGCATCCCTTCTTTATTTAAAGGGAGACATCCGAAAGATATTGCCCGGCGGGCACTCTTTGTTTTTGTTTTGATTAGCGTAGTGTCAATATCGATTAACAGACGGCGCTGTGCGTTATGGCAAGGCCCCGAGAGAGCTATCAGTGAGTTTAGAACACGTATGTAACCAAAAACGCTAGTTTGTAAAAAATACACCCACGAATTCGTGAGCTCGGGGTGTGGGACTGTATTTTAACAAACTAGGGTTTTTTGGTTACATACGTGTTCTAAACTCACTGATAGCTCTCTGGGGGCCTGTGTTTTTGTTTTGATTGGCAAAGTGTCACCGTCGATTAACAGATGGCGCTGTGCGTTATGGCAAAGAGTGCCCACCGGGCAATATCTTCTGGATGTCTCCCTTTAAAGGCAATCATACGCCTACCTAGATATTTTCAACGGGCTCTCGAAGAAATTTGATGTGCATTTCGTTCGTAAATATGCTTGTTGATATATCGATTGTATCGATCATATTGATGTCATAACTTTGTATATTTTCGTTCGCAACGTACTTTATCATTGGGTACAAAACGCTCCCGAATGTCACTTCGATCAAGACAAGTCACTGCCAATGACATCTATATCTATATCATTACCGGCGTTGTAACCCTGTTGGATTTTTGCCGGAGGTATGGAGTCCACGACAGGCTACTGTCCACCTGTGTGGGGTCTTTTACTTGCCCTGGCACAGACACTCAGGTACAAGGGACCACGGCTTTTAGTCCCATCCGACGGACCCTGCATTAATGTTTCACAACTTTTTTGTACATGCCTTCGCCCGGAGTCGAACCCGCGCCGACCCATTGCACAGTTTGGTAGTCAAGCGCGCTAACCACTCGACCACCGGGCTTAGACATCCTGTGTGTCAGTAGAGTTCTTCTAAATGTATCGCTGAATTCGGGAATACGTGTTCGTCTTGTGTTGACGTAGTCCGCAACTAACAAGTGCACGATTCACCGATTGTCAAAAAAACATATCTTCCTTGGCGTTTTACAATCTCGCTATCCCAGAGGTACGGCGTTCCGTGTTTTCCCGTTTCCCCGCTTGTACGTACCTCTGGCTGCATACGCCCTCACCAATCTGCTCGGAATGAGCACAGTCAAAAACAAGCAAGTTTGTACACCTTAAAAATCCTAATCTTACTGCAAAGTTTAGTAATGTACACCAAAACTACAATAATATGATTTCGAAACTTGTTCATCATTTTGTGTTTAGTTGCACTTTTTGCGGTGAGTTACACGTATGAGAAGATAAGAGGAGGTTGTCTATTGTTGACCATAATTTTCAGAGTCTTGAAAATGAATTGGAAACAAATGTTCAAGAAACACGTTCTGTTCAACAAGTAATTGTTAATAGTAACTATGATGATTACGTACCCTTTCTTCAACGCTTTTTGCAATCAATATTTTAGGATGTGTGCAAACTTTGGTGAACAGTTACATCTTCGTGATCTCATCTACCTTCCAGAGTAAAGCACCGTCTCTTTCTCTCAAAATAACAAAATGGCGTCGTCTCGCTTTCCGATGATTTTCAAATCGACCCAACAGGAACGAAACAGTTTTGATTACATAGACATGGCTGACCAAGTCCGGTCGCCATTGATGTGCGCTCTACTTTGTGTTTACATGATCAATTGTCGATTGTTTTCGTATCAACCGGAAATTATTGACGGTCATTGCCGAACTGGACGAGAGTATTGGGGTTGCAACAAAACACGGACTGGAACTGGTCTCCCACTTTGGTCGATGCAGGTGATTATTTCAACATTTTTCTAATTAGAATAGAAAAAAAAGAATACAATGAAGCCAAAGATCTTCGTATTATCCCGATGCTTATATGCACGAATATTTGGCAATAGGCCAAATCAGATAAAATTATCCGCGGGGCGAATTATCCTAGGGGCGAATTATCCTAGGGGCGAATTATCCTAGAGCCCAAAATGGTATATATATATACATGTATATATAGCATTTTTATTGAATAATTGCAAAACACACTACATAAGTACATTACCAGGGCTGAGCCGGAGAGCACGTTCTGCTCGGTTCATTCCCATTTCGCCAAATTGCATTTCGCCAAATTCCCAGTTGGCCAAAAAAAGTTCCATTTCCCCAAATCCCATTTTGCCAAATTCCCATTTCGCCAAGTTCCCAATTTGTCAAATTCCCATTTCGCCAAATTCCCGTTTTGCCAAATTCCCATTTCGCCATATTTGTTATTCAGGCTATAACCCCTAATCTATTGGACCGATCCAATGCAAGGTACTTCAAAATAGAGGGTTAGGGTTAGGATAAGGCCCTTGGTTATCAAACTGTTTCACTCAGGATTTGGAAGGGATGGGGCATATGTCTCCACCTTCAAAAAGAACGGATGTAATGCGCCACAACCAAGATTGCACAACTCTAGCAGTGTTTGTTCCCTTGACTATATCTGCGCTTATGTCAGTGCAGATATATGAAGGGAACAAACTCTGCAAGAGGAGTGTAACCCAAGGCATATCAGAAGAACAAAAGAAAATTCAAATTAAAAGCAATTGTCATCGTTGAAGAATTTACGTAGAAAATAACATGAATCTTTTTTTGGAATGGATATCATTCACTTGATTTGTTACAGTTATGACCCTGCTCGCTTCAAAAATTGTTAATATTTCGGACGATTCATTTTGAAAGAACACAGGGGTGTCAAGTAAATTTTGGCGAAACGGGAATTTCGCCAAATGGGAATTTGGCGATTTGGGAATTGGCCAAATGGGAATTTGGCAAATTGGGAATTTGGCAAATTGGGATTTTGGCAAAATGGCAATTTGGCGATTTGGGAATTTGGTCCAGTGCGAATTTGGCAAAATGGGATTTGGCAAAATGGGATTTGGCGAAATGGGAAGTCACCAATCTGCTCGGCCATTTGAAGAGCGTCAGGGTCTATATCGAAGAGAAAGTAGGGCGATGGCATAGTTTGAGGAAATTTGCGTTATCGGTTCAACAGCTTCAACCTGTGAAATGAAGTAGTATTTATAAATGACCGCTGATGAAAAATTATTGTGGCATTTATCTAAGACAAGTACCATTATCGAAGATAACACTGGCCTTATCAAGCAGCTGAACACATAGAGGGTACCTACATCACTGTGACCTACCAAAAGAGGGTAATTTACATTACCCTCGTAAAATGGCGGCTCTCCAGTCTGTCGATTCGGTAAGTTTATCTGCTCTTATTCCTTCCCTATTCGATTTTAGCAGTCCCCCTATGGATGTGCTTGTAGATAAAACTGTCAGGAACACGCCAGTATATGTGACGAACCCCTGTAAGTGCTAGTATTCGAGTAATTTCGCCGTGAAATTGCCGACTTTGACGAGGGTAATATAATCGGGAGATTTGAAGCATACGCTCGAGGTAATACTGAATTTATATAACCCTCGTCCAATCGCCAAATTTCAGCGTCTAATTTCGGGAAAGATCGGGATTTCAGCATGTTATGCTATAGATGACTTGAACGAGTAACATTTTCTCCATCTCCCTGCAAAAAGCCAGCTTCGTAGCTACATCTTGTAAGGAACAGGAGCCAAAAATCCGACTGAATCGATAGACTGGAGAGCCGCCATTTTACGAGGGTAATATAAATTACCCTCTCTTGGTAGGTCACAGTGTACATACATAATCACACCAAGTTAGAAGACTCCACGGCAAATAGCCACGAAATGGCAACATTTTGAACTTTGACACCTGTGACCTTGAAATGATAATAAGCAAGAAGTCAATCTCCAGAATTCACGAATTTTCGACCCAACCGGGGTCTTTTTCAAGTGGAACTTTACAATCTGAAACTCTAGAAAAGACTGCGCTGAAACCCAAATGTAGAACTAACACCTGTGTAGACAGGATGAGTGAGCAATTAAGGAAAGAATGGTGTCCAAGCACCACAAATGGTTGCTGGACCTAATTAAGAGAGTGGATGTAATTACGGAAAGAAAAGTGTCCAAGCCCCACGGATGGTTGCTGGACCTAATAAAGGGAGTGGATGTAATTAAGGAGAAACTGATTTAGCTGAAAGAAAAGGGTTTAATAAATATGACATGTGTAATACATAACAAGCACAAAGCGAAAAGATGCACGAAGGTCAACACAAAGTAAAAGAATATAAAAGGAAGTCAACTTCCAGATTTGTAGGAAAAAACCAGAATGGATAATGCAAATCACTGAGCAATGAGAAGAATAGGGCGATCATAGTCACGATCATCCTCTTTCCCTAATCTGATGTTGGACTTGTGGTTGTTCATCCTTTTACGGAAACATGTTGTCTGTCCGACGTACTGATTGATGGTGGTGCATCTGGTACATGTGATGCAGTAGACCACATTTCTGCTGTCACAATCAGCGGGACCCTTCAGGGGGAGTGGATGGGACCTTCCCGAGGAGGAACTAGTGATGTGGGACTGGGAGGGCAAGGAGGTGCAAAGTTGACATTTCCGACCTCTCTTTGGTCCTTTCCCTGAGCAAGGGTCACAGGTGGGCTTGGCACGTTGGATCTCCTGTGTGGGGACCTTGGCTCTTACCAGCACATCACGAAGGTTTTTGGGCCTCCGGAATGCGATAAGGGGTGGCTCAGGGCAGCATTCCTTCATCGATGGGTTCAAGTGAAGAATAGGACCTTGAAAAATACGTCAAATCTAAAACCCGTTAGATGTGTCATGTATCCTTACTAGATGTACGTATGATAAAAATTTGGAGATGATCCAGCCAGTAGTTCAGGAGTTATTGCCATTTTTGTCTATCGAATCATAGGTCATAGGTCATATGAGCTGGGGGTATACATGTTTAAAGTTTCAGTTCAATAGCCTCAGCGGTTACGAAACGTGCCCTGCTAAAGGACGACGAACGCTGTACCACCGCAAGAGCTCACCAGGTGAGCTAAAGAGGGCTTTGAAGGTGGACGCATGAGTAGGCCTACTCAGTAGAGGTGAATAGGATGAAGAAATCGACAGAGATACAGGCCGATGCCATACCAGAAGATGTAGTTCTTGTGTGTGATGATCACGTTAGGAAGCTGGATTTGACACTCATCCAGGACGCATGGATTGGTTCGCTAGGTCACAATAATGTTTCTTTGAATCACCTTTTGCACTCTCGCTTGCTTGCAGGACATCATGATAGAGGGCGAGTTTTCATTGAAGTACTCCAGTGTATACTACCATCACAAACACCAGGCGGTTATAATGGCAACCGACAATTCCATGACACTCTCTTCACCACGAAATGTGTACGTTTACTTCTTTGACAGTTTCAGACTGGTGTATGATTTGAAGAGTCAGTTTGAAGTCTCGGAACTAGCGCATATTACGGGAGAATACGGACCGTACGTAGTCGGTATCGGAAACAGTAAAGGGCAGTTAAGGTGGATTCCAAAAACTGAGGGCCGAAACATAGCAAAAATATTCGATCTTAAAGGTGATGAGATTCGTGAATTGGTCATTCCCTACACGGATATCAAAAAGAATATCCTAAATGGACGGATAAAATTAGAACATCTTAAATTAATTACATGCCAGGATAACGCATTTATAGAGGTATCGTATTTCAGAAAGACGTTAACTGCACGAATCGACGATGCATTATTAGTTTCTGATTTACTTTGGTACAAGATAGAAGATAGTGGATTTGTATTTAACCTGGAGTATGTGAAGGACCTGAACTTTCAACGCACTTACCCTCCACACAGCTTCGGTTATATCAATAAACTTTTCAACTTGATTCATATTCAGTGCGACTTTAAAATGAATCTTTACACGTATGAATTCCAACCTTTCAAGGTCACTTTGAGAACTAGGCAGCGGGGGTATGACGTCACGAATATGACGGTCTTTAATGTTTGGTTTGAAAACAAATTTAATCACGCTGTTATGCTGCACGACAGGTATGTCACAGTTGAGGAGTATGATGAATCGAGGAGGATGGATATACTTCTTTTTATGATGGGAAGGATCGCTATCAAAGTCTATCAGATAAATCTTTCTCCCAACAGAAGTTGTGTCAATCTGAATGCCACAGGAACAATTGAGTACCTTACGGAAATAGGCGGCTTTCAATTCCTCTTTCTTACTGGTAATGGTGACATCATCAGATGGTGCAGACTGAACCAAATGATGCCTCATCGTCCTTCCGGTTCGGTTCTCAAACACATCGTGTAAGAAATAAGCAAGAAGTCAATCTCCAGAATTCACGAATTTTCGACCGTACCCCAACCGGGGTCTTTTTCAAGTGGAACTTTAGAATCTGAAACTCTAGAAAAGTCTTTTCAAGTGGAACTTTACAATCTGAAACTCTAGAAAAGTCTTTTCTAGAGTTTCAGATTGTAAAGTTCCACTTGAAAAAGACCCCGGTTGGGGTCGAAAATTCGTGAATTCTGGAGATTGACTTCCTGCTTATTATCATTTTGTGTGTCAATTTTGTGCTATTCTGTATCTTGGTGTAAGAAATAGATAGGATTCCCTTCCAATACCAGCTAGGACTTCCCCGTGATCTGCTGGTCATTGTTCGAACGGCTGGTTATCAGCAAAGCGGCTGGTTTCAACACCAGTAGATCACCTGGTTCCAGGCCCATCCGGCTGTGTATCTTCACAAATTGGTATGGGCGAAAGCAGCTATAAGCGTACGTCCACTTCGTCACTAGTGAGGTTTTGCAAATCTGACGAAACACGAAGTACGATATACGAACTTCAACTTCATTTCCAGGACCTAATGTGTTTCAGGAGATGGTTGGTACCACAAATGTCCCTGCTGCCAGTGCGTCTTTTAGCATATCATTACGGTGCGTCTTTTTCCACTTCGTAACTACGAAGTGGAAACGAAGATAAATTTCAAATTTTAATATACACCAACTCTATCAGACTTGTGAAACCTCACTAATAGTGAGGTTTCGCAACTCTGATGACAAATGTGTGATTTCAGCAGGATAACCCCCAAAAATACGCCATGTATCGCGGCAAAACTTTCAGTTATTAATATGCATATTGTTACTGTGTCTGGATTGTTCTGGAATATGTGCGATGCATCCTGATGCGGTGTCTGGGGTTACAAATACCGGTCACTTTGGGTAAGGGACCTTATTCACAAAGCCCCCGTAACTTTAAGGGTACGCAAATCTTTTGTCAGGCTTATAGTGAGCATAGGTTGTCCACAAGTGGACAATAGTTTACGCACTCCCGTAAAGTTACGAGAGCTCCGTGAATAAGGTCCCTGGCCATTACTCACAACAAGAACGTCCAAGACTGTCGAAGGTTGCATATTGGAAAAGACCGTACCGCCGGGACGACCGACTAAGAGATTTCTGCCACGAAGACCAGACAGCCGTTCCACCCTGCCACCGCGCCAGGGGCCTGATTCACAAAGCACACTTAGTAGTTACGTGTACTTAAACTCACTCTAAGCAAACACGTACCGTTTGCGTGTTATTCACGAAGGACTCTTAAGATTACGTGAAGGCCTAAGATGTCTTAAAATCTACGTGTACTCAGTAGGTTCACGTAGTGCTTACTTAGTGCAAAGTGTCTTCATCTTGCAAGAAGACGTGTGTTGTGTAGGGCCTACCGTAATCGAGCGCTGATTGTGTTGCTACGCATTAGGATTAGTCTTAACTTACGGGTAAGTTAAGACTTAGGCCTACGCTTTAGCTAAGAGTGATCTAAAAGTGTTTCGTGAATATAACTTAGCAGTGTCTAATCTTAAACGTAAACGTTCACTTAGAGCGTGCTAAGATAGCGAACTTACGTGTGCTTTGTGAATCAGGCCCCAGGACTTTACGATCATACAGTCTGTTTTGTCCTCGTAGAAAACCTCGCGCTCTTGGAGTTTTCCAGGGAAAATCGCTGAGATTCTGTCACTGATTGTCAAGACTGGTGTGTGTAATAATAAACCGAAGTTCCAGTAGATCGTCATCGGTTGGGGAGCGCGGTGTCATAATGGTTGGGGCTGTGGACTCGTGATCGGAAGGTCGCGGGTTCGATCCCCAGCCGTGCCACTCTGTAACTCTCAACTGGCCTGAAATGTCCATCCTGTGCGCTATATTGTGGCTGCCCTTTGGTTTCTACAGAAAGGTTTCTGAATCATAGGCTGCGGTAATAATGTGTGAAGCGCTTAGAGAGCGTAATACGCTATGAAGCGATATATAAGAACTCGCCATTCATATCGCTTTAGCAAACGGATTACAGTCTGGACCGTAACTTATGCGAAGTCGTAGGGATGTCAATTGTGACCTGTATTGTAGGTTACAAGGCCGCTGAGAAGAGCAGAGGAGAGAGACAGCAACATCAACTACAGCAAAAATATCAACAGGCAAATCTGTATTGGGATACAGATTTGTTGATTAAAACACAAACGTAGTCAAAACAGCCCCACTCAGGTCACACTTCGTTCACCACACTGAAATCATTTTAGGTACATTTATAGTCTATTATATGGTCTATTATATGCTAAAAAAACAAATAAAGTTCATTATGACCTATCCCTATTTAAAAATAGCTATGGTACCTTATGGTATCATGCGGTATCCTATGGTACTCCATGGTATTTATGGTATTGTATGGTACATGTATATTTCTATTGTACCTATCGTATTTTACGGTACTATCGTATTAATTTATTGTACTTATGATTACCATTTATGGTATACTATTGTATTTTATGGCACTCTGATATTAATTTATGGTACTTATGGTACTTAGAATTTAAGTCTTGACAAAACTTTACTGTTTTCAAGCATTTTACGAGGTACCCTTCGTGGTTGTACCGCAGAATAGAATACCATGCAGAAGAATACCATAAAAAAGGGAATAAACCTTAGAATAACACAACATTAAAATACCGGTACCATAAAAAGAATACCATAGAAATTGATGAACCATAAAATTCTTATGGTATCATATTGGCACCATAGGGAAAAGTACAAAATGATAATAAGCAAGAAGTCAATCTCCAGAATTCACGAATTTTCGACCCAATGAGTTTATTGACAGGAATGGCCTGCAGGAATTCCTCCTCTTTTCCAGGGACATTCAGAATCTTTTGACGGACTTCCGTTCGAAGCTTGACGGGTAAAAGGATCAAAATCTCTAAGTTGGATAGACCTACTCCCCGCCCCACCAGCCCGCCTCAGGACTGGTGGTCTGCTGGTGTTCTTTCTCCCCCCGACCCCCATTTTCGGCCTTCTCTGGTTTCACCCCCCAGGCCCCCCATTGGAGCTGAACTTCCTTCCCCCAGACCCCTCAACCCCCTCAGGCCCAACCTCTCCCTTTTACCCCTTCTCTGACTTCTTCGGGTGGAACTGCTCCCCTTCCCCACCCTTCCCGCCCTCTCTCGTCTAGCCTACAACAACCTGTTTCTATTGCTTTGCCCTCGCGAACCGATGATGTCTGTGAGGAGGGTTACCTGGCACCCACCAGAAACCCGGTTCGCCTTCGTGAAGACAAATTTTCATCAGTCATCAACCTATCCTCTTCCTTCAAACCTACCTCACTCCAACTGGAAGTCCTTTCCAAAGGAGCCAATTTCTGCCCTGTCCCAAAACAGGTTGATGAGGTCCAGGCACATTTGGACATGGCGGCTTGGAAACGCCGGGTCAGGCTGGCTGAATACTTTTCTAAGAAGTCTGACACAGAACAAGAGTATGTCCCGGACCCCTTCAAACCCAAATC
>NMRB01000339.1:30358-43136 GCA_002633025.1 Notospermus geniculatus | reverse complement strand
TTTCCTTAATTACATCCACTCTCTTAATTAGGTCCAGCAACCATTTGTGGTGCTTGGACACTATTCTTTCCTTAATTGCTCACTCATCCTGTCTACACAGGTGTTAGTTCTACATTTGGGTTTCAGCTCAGTCTTTTCTAGAGTTTCAGATTGTAAAGTTCCACTTGAAAAAGACCCCGGTTGGGGTCGAAAATTCGTGAATTCTGGAGATTGACTTCTTGCTTATTATCATAGGGAAAAGTACCATATACTGTTTCATAACACAATAGACAATCACCATAGAAAATCTGTGGTATTCTCTATAGAGCTCTATGGTATCTCCTATGGTATCATACATTATTATTTTTAGTAGGGTAGGCCTACACACTGTCTGCTTCTGGACAACAGCAAAATAACATCACAGGCTTACATGTATATACAGGGTACACATGTTTCAAAACAAATCATTAGCCTCAGTACACGAGAAGCTTCATCAACTGCAGCCAAAATCAATATTGGCCTCAATACACTTATTGCTAACCACAAAAATATGTTCAATCATAGGCCTACGCCATTTGTTCACCAAAACCATGACAACCACAACAAATTTCATATTTTGGTATGTAGAGAGGGTAGACCTGATACTGCATCAAAACAGAACAAAAATCACTTTACGCCAATATTTTCACCATAACAATAGCGGTATTACTTAGGCCCATATACATGTACATGATATACAATGCCTCGTAACCATGATAACTACAAATATAGTAATTCAAGCATCAGTAGTGTACTCTTACCGTCCCAGGTAAGTGGGCTTGGTTCAGTTCGCCGTGCGTCAGGTTTACCCAGCATATTTGGACAGGGTACCGTACTCGATCTGGACCGAGACCACTCCTCCTGCGTGTCTCGGTACGGTTGACTTGTGGTCCGGACCGGGTACACTTGCAGGTTTACACAGTCACATTTTTGCCGTAAGCCTAACCTGGATTTCATCACCAGTAAAGGCATCAGGTCGCAGCCTCCTAACTCTTAACAGGCCTATAGCCATGTTTAGGGAGACTAGATCGACACAGTAACAGCTCAGACGCAACTGATCTTTAGACTGATTTTCTGATGATCATTCATGACAGTCAAGTCCACTACAATGGCCACCTTAACCCTCTGTTGACAAACCGTTTGTTAATCGAAGTGAATTTTTCGATTTTATGAATCGTTGATAGCCAAACATTCTAAAAGTCAAAAGGTTTACTTTGGTTAATTCACGGTTTGTCAGAAAAGCCGATGGTTAAACCGAGGTTTACCTTAAAGCTGACGTCTCCGAACAAAAAGCCCCCATGCGACGAGCAAGAGAACTGCAAACGCAGTGCAGACACCTCAAACGAAGGCTCAGAACATGATATACCCCACGACGCCAGGAGGGCGTCACCTTATTTGTCTTCAGGCAACAGAGCTGTCAACATCTCCGCATACCTCTCACACTACTCAAAGAAAAAAAAAATGTACTCATTTACAGTGGTGTGAATTAATATTCGAACATGGGGAATTCAGCTTTTCGTTAAAAGGCAAAATTCCTCGCTTCTGTATTCCAATATCTATTCCAGAAAATATCCAGACAAAATGGTGATAACGGCAAATCTCACGAAATATGTCAAATTTCGATATTTTCGCCGTTCTCGCGATATGCAGTATATGAATTCAACCAAAACACATCAGTCTGGAGGAGTGCATATCTACGACTTACTTCAAATACTTTTGATTTAGATATTGGAATACGGAATCGGTGAATTTTGCCTTTTAATGAAAAGCTAAATTCCCTGTGTTCGAACAATACTTCACACCACTGTATACTTATAGACGAGATTCGAGCCGTCAATCTTCTGATTTGTAATCCACCGCTCTATCCACTCGGCCAACGAGCCAGCTGACAGAAACATGATTTGTGTTTGTCATATACGTAGACCTTCGACTTATGTAATAATACTACGAATAAGAGAAAACATGAGAAGTCGTCCAACACGTTCGGTGGCCGAACGGGCAAGACAGTGAGCAAAGAAAAGAGGGCGCGAGTCCGATTCCCTGCTGAGTCATTTTTTTTTCTTTCAGAAAAATGTTCAGCAGGAGCTCACCAGAGGATGTTGACACCTCCAAAGCTCGAAGGCAAATAAGGTGGCGCCCTCTTGACGTCGTGGGGTATATCATGTTCTGAGCCTTCGTTTGAGGTGTCTGCAGGGCGTTTGCAATTCTCTTGCTCGTCGCATGGGGGCCTTTTGTTCGCAGACGTCGACTTTAACTATCATTTAAAAAATCGGCCCTATGTAGTGTAAACAGGGCTAATATGCCCAGTCATATTTGCACCCCATTCAGCGTGCAATTGAACCGAACCACAAATCACAGATGAGCCAGAAGAGCATGACGGGTGAATAGTGTTTGGTCATTTTATCAATAGCTTCGATGCATTTCATAGGCTCAGTTATTGTCATTTTTGTTACAAGAAAATATTGCCGTGGTTACACTACATAAAAATACCCGTGTTTTTCCAGACCCGTGTCAAACCCGTGTGTGCGAAAAGCCCGGCGAGAGGTCACACCACTACATTGTAGTTAAGTCGCCCGGCGACAGTTGCGCTGCATGCACTGACTCTTCAGTCATTTTTCTATTGGTCCACATTGTTGGAGGCGCGAAAACGACGTCACTTAATGGCTGCGCCATCTGTAGCCGTGCTAAAGAACTAATGAGACACGGGGATTTCGAAAAGCACGGCGAGATTGCCGTGTTCCAGAAACCCGTGTTTTTCAGACACGGGCGTCTTGAAACCCGGCAATTCATAGGTGTGACCGCAAAACACCCGGGCATTTTGTGTAGTGTAACCACGGCTTATATTAACTTAGGCCTGTGATTTGTGGCTATGTTCGATTGCCAGATTAAATGAGTTCAAAATACGACTGGACATGCTGGAATGCACTTTACATGGTAAGTACCCGTCCGAAATTGGATCGAGTATTATATGGCAAAATCTTCCCTGGTAGTATGGAGCCCTGACTGTGACCTTTGGTCAGCTGAGCTAAAACAGACAATTAGTGCTGAATCACATAGAGTTGTAGTGTATTACCGAAGACCAGGCACATGGCTAATCATGTATTATAAAATTAGCTCATTTGCATGCCATTGAGTTGTGACGTCGGTCTAGAGCCTCTATGAGACTGGGTCGTTTGTAACCTCTCTGTTATGCAGTAGTCGTAGGCTCTAAGATGTCTTAATTAAACAATATCATTTATATTCCAAAAACAGCTGATGTAAATTATGACCCTTACAGGTGATGTAAGTCCTTACCCTTGTCATAAACCTTATTGTGGCCTATACACACGATACTACAAAATTGGACAAAAAAATTGGACCAACAAATTTGATCGTGTGTGACGGGAAAATTGGATGGAAAGAATTCCATCCAACATGATTTTGCAGAATAGGTTTCGTCCTATTTTTGTTTGACCGAACTTGGAAATTTGGTCTTGTGTAGCGGAGCAGGATTTTTGTTGCATGATTGACTCTGTCATGCCCAGCGCATTCACTGCTAGTTTTTAGTAGCACTTCTGTTATTGTCAATGGGCACTGAATTTTATGACATCATCCTGTATACCTGGCGGCCATTTTTGTAAGAATGTTTGATGAATAAGATTGATCGTGTATTGCGGGGGCCAAATTTGATCAAACATGTTTGAGGAAAAAGTTCGACCAACATGTTGTATCGTGTGTATGGGCCATTACTGAACCACAACTGGGTTGTTTGTAACCTCTCTGTTATGCAGCAGAGGCAGGCTATGGCGTCTAAACTATTCAACGATTACGATATTCAAAAACACCAAATGCAAGGTTATCAAAGAAATGAAATGAAAACCTCAACAACGCTTTGAATAAAGAACACTTGCACTTTTCAACAGTCTTTCTACACTTGATCTTGGTCGCTTCTATCCCACGTGTTATTGTTTATATCCACCTGTTCTCCGGTAGATGGTCACTTCCTCCCACTCATCTGATGATTCACTCTCCTTCTCTTCAATGGCCGACACGTCCAACAACTCATCAGGTTTACTGTCCTCGTGAATCCGTACATCGTCCGAGTCCATTCCCTCCTGACCAAGTGTCACACCCTCATGTTCCTGGTCAGCTTCTTTGTCGGAGAAGGCAAAGTATCCCAACTTACTGACAGGTCTCAGGAGGCTGGAATAGGTTCCCACATAGCTTGTCTGTTCCTCTCCACCCCCAACAAAAGGAACAGATTCTGACATTTCCTTTTCATCTGCTAACTTTGTCTGCAGCTTCTCTAATACAAGAATCAGTTTCTCCATGAGGCTAGAATACGTTTCATCTCCCTCAGATATTGGGAAAGATAGTTTATTAAACTTCAACTCCAGCTTCTCTTTTATCAGCATTAGTTTCTCTAACATGTCCATGAGGCTGGAAAAGGTTCTCTTAGAACTTGCTTCTTCCTCTTCTCCACTGGCACAAGCACCAGATTCTGACAAGAAGTGTCTCAGCTGCCACCTTATTGAGCTCTCAAACATATCCAGCTCATTCAGGAAGCTGACAAAGGTTGTGACAGAGCTTGCATCTTCCTCTACTGCAGCATAATACCTGTTAACATATTTTGACAGCCCCTTTCTCTGCAGCGAACTCACTGTAAGCATTAACAGATTCAGGTCATAACGGAGACAGGAAAGGGTTCTTTTAGACCTCGCCTGCTCCTCTTCTCCAGCAGCACCAGATTCTGACATCTCCTTTTTGTGGAGTTTATCCACAACCTTTCTCAACAACCTCGCCACCCGAAGTGATTTCTTTGGGTCAATCTTCTGTCCAACCAGGACGTTCACATTAGGATACCAGAACATCGGAAGGTCACCCTCAGCCAGGCAACCTTCCAGGTCCCTGTATACGATCCGTACCATCTCGATCAAACTCATTTTTCTCTTGAGGAAGTCCTCAACGTTGTGTAGGAAGACAGTTTTCAGGTAATAGCTAGTGACATATTTGTCCGTGTTGTACAGGAAACCATCCCTGTCCTGTATCAATATCCTGCAAACATCAGGGTTGCGTAAACACTTTGCCGCGATGTATGCATCTCTAACCCAGGGTTCTAGACTTCTAATATGCCTCGTCTCGAGATGAGGAAAGGAGATACGGTAGAGTTGTGTACGCTGGTCTTCCTGGTTATTTTCTCTCATTGACTTACCAAGTTCACTGTCCTTGTGAGGCGGCTTGGCCACCAGGTAGAAACCATATCTTCTTAATTCTTCTGTATCCATCATCCACGTCCACTGAATGAGATATTTTGGCCACTCCATGAAGTAAATGGCTGGCACCAAGTCAACAGATATCACCAAGGTCTCATCAATGTTAGGGTCACATTTGATCTTTATTTCCGTGCTCGCGTGGCCACCCTCTCTAACCTTACCCACTTCTGAGTAAATATCTATATCTTCCACTTGCTGTAATGTAATATCCACCATGGAACAGAATTTATCATGAAATGTTTTACTTCCTGTACCAGTACTGTGTTTCATAACAAATTGTACATAACCATTCACTTCGTGGTGTAAACATTCTCCAGGGACGCAATTCCATTGTTGCGTTATGGTATAATCATTTTCATCTGGTACCATCACTTTTGTGCGCTCTGCTGAACTGCCACATGGGTGGCAGACACTCCTATTGATCCTTTGAATGCCATCATTGATATAGCCTATAATGTCCCCAGACTTCTCTGCTGGTAAACTCCGTACATCACCGATGCCTGGACATCTGATCAGCTCTGAGACTTTGGGAAGATTATCAGTCACTGTATCTGGCAAGGAAGAGGTGACTTTCAGTAGATCAGACCCGTGTAAAGGGAGGTCATCGAACATGGTGTAGTCGATGACGTCTTGTAAAGGTAAGTGTCGGCGTCCCTTTACATCTAATCGGCCATTTGCCGCTTGGATAAGTGCCATGCGGAGGGTGTCTACATTGTTTACACCCCCAAGGTCTATTGTTTGTCGGTTTTCAGGTGTTGGCAATAAAGCAATCATCTGCACTATTTTATCATTAGATTTTGCGTATTCGTGCATTGACTCCAGCATCCTTGGTTGAGCGTGACATAACAGTCTGCAGACATCAAAGTGTCCTGATTTAGATGCCCAAAACAGAGCATTTTGTCCACTGTTGTCAGTTACATCAACGTCTGCCCCAATCTCAATTAGATAACTCACAACTTCAGTTTGTCCATAACGAGAAGCTTTGATAAGGGGGGTCTGTCCCTGAGGATCCTTATCGTTTATGTTCTGGGTTCCATCCTCAATTAGCAGACGCACCATATCAAGATTTCCATTCTCACAGTAATACATGAGTACCGACTGCCCATTTTTCAACTTGACAGTACAGACAGCTCCTGCTTTCAGAAGGAGAAGAATAATGTCACTCTTCCCCTTCTTAATGGCATACACAAGTGCCGTCTTTCCATTGTTATCCTTAGCGTTAACGTCAGCACCTGCCTTGATGAGCAGTTCAGCTGTTTCATAACGTCCCCTAGCAGACGAATGAATAAGCGCCGACTTTCCATCGTCATCCTTAGCGTTAACCTCCGCTCCTGCTTTGATGAGCACTTCAGCTGTGTCATGATGTCCCCCGTGAGACGAATGAATTAGCGCCGACTTTCCAANTCAAGATGTCCCCCGGCAGACGAATGAATCAGCGCCGTCCACTCACCTCTATCCTTTGCGTTAACGTCACCTCCTGCCTTGATGAGGACATCAGCTGTGTCATGATGTCCCCTGGCAGACGAATGAATTAGCGCCGACCATCCATAGCGATCCTGCGCGTTAATGTCCGCTCCGGCGTTGATGAGGACATCAGCTGTTTCGTGATGTCCCCCGGCAGACGAACGAATCAATGCTGACTTCCCCAATTCATCCGTCGCATTAACTTTAGCTCCTGAATTCACCAGAAGGTCAACAATACTGCTGTGTCCATGGTGAGCAGAAATCATCAGAGCTGTAGTTGCTCTGACGTTCAAATCAAATATATTACGAAGCTGAAACGTTCCTCGCACTGTTACATTTACATCAGCATTTGACCGAAGTAAAAGTTCAACCAAATCTTTACGACCCTTCTCTGCCAGAATGTATAACGCTGTCTGTCCCTCTTTGTCTGTGGCATTGACTGATGATCCTGCCTTGAGTAACCTCAGGATTTCTTCATCATCGCCCCTCCTAGCAGCGGCCGCTATCTCTGGTGTGTCTTCATCAGTATCACCCGACATGACTAGTTCTTATAAAGATCGGTACTTTGATACGATCCAAATTTAGAAAAATGAGAGATCAACAGTAGGAACAGTCCACCCAATCCCTGGCGGCTTGTTGTACCACAGAGGGCTTTCCTACAAGGGAAAGGTGAGATCATCATACCAGAAAATAATGGATGCCACAGCTAAAAAAACTAAAATAAAAATAGAGAGCTTGAGAACCCGCTACTTATTCTTTAACCGAAACCTATACGTATCTTCGGATACGTTTGCGTTCTCCGCACGACTATTAGGGAATGGAAAGGATGGAGATGGAGGAGGAAGATTCTCCTCGTAACAAACTGTACACAATAAAAAATACCCTAAAATGCACCCCTAAAATACACCTTTAAAATGGTTTGTTTCTTTTATTTTCCCTTGTCTATCACTTATGTTGGGACTGACTCACGATTGGATGTGGCTCCCATTGAGAGCCAAAATTTTTTCCTCCGCCTTTTCTTTTCAATAAAAACCCTCACTGGGGATCAAACCCACATGTGAACGTGCCTGGATTGACAGTCACGCGCCGTAACCACTCGGCCACAGAGCTTTGTTAATGTTACATGTAGCTACTATCAATATAACTTTACTTTTTCGCAGCGCCATCTCTTGGTTAAGTATAAACTATTCATGGGTTTGTTCGAAACCTGTCAAGGCAATGGCATTGGTGATAAATTCACTCAACAATTCAAGCCAAAGCTATATCTCTGGTGTCACCAATTGTCGGAAAACTTATTTCATTCTTGACTTACTTGAAACAGTGTATCGGGAACATTTTGAGAATATAGTGCTGTTTTGCCCAACATTTGACTATGAGACATGCAATGGGTTTTCAAAGATAGAAATTTCATAGTATTTAATCCCGCATTGGTAAAATTAAACCTGAATTTGGTTCTATGGTTACGTACGCAAAGTTTTAAAGGTACAAACACTTTATTCATAATTGATGACTGCGCTAATTTACAGGATAGTGAACGGAAAGCAACAGAGCTCTGCAACCTAGCTTTTTCTGGGAGGCACTATGGAGTCACAACATGGGTTTTAATTAAAAAATATCATTCGATTGTGAAAGATTTTCGGGAAAACATCAGATTATTGGTGCTATTTTTCAACAAAGATGAAAAGGCAATGAAACAGGCATTTGAAGAAAATGCTATTATTCCCAAAGAGATCAGAAACGAAGTGATAAATGAATTGAAAGATAATAGAACAGCCAAATTAGTTCTGAGTTTGCAAATTCCTCATGATTTCTTTTTAATTAAATATGAGCAATCAAATTGCCGAGCGTCAGCAAAGCTTAAATACAAATGGTTGATAATGTAATGAAAGATATGGGTTTTTCCCCAACTACAGGATCTAACAGTAGGCAAGTAGATTCAACTAAAAATCAACACCCAGTTAAACCCAGTCAAAATTCTTGTCAATTCTTGTCAGAACAAAGTCAACAAGCTAAAGGAGATTTAGAGATTTTAGTTGCCACTGGTAACACAAAGGAATTCATCGGGAAGCAACTAACTTTCAACGATCTTGACAACATGTTTGAAATGGACTTAACAAAATATCGCAGAATTTATCAGAGTACACTGTCAGCTAGAGTTAATGATACTTTTAGTAAAATTATAATTAAATCCTATTGTAAAGTAGCAACTTTGGTTGTTCCTGTTGACGACGAAGATAACCTTTGACGATTTAACGGTTTCAATAAAAATTGTTGCAAAATCCACAGTTAACCACTCAAACGTTTTTATACTTATATTCATTGCGAAATAACTCATTTTGTGCAAACAAACATCAGTTTAATAAAAAAAGAATTATATGTGAACTATCTAATTCCAGTCTCCGCAAAGCTGTACAACCGCATCACTTCTGACCTGCTCACCGACCATATGGTGGTCGAACTTAATCCGCGATATACTGACGAGGTGCTTTCAATGGCGGCCCGAAGGTTGCCGAAAGCTTCCGAGTCGAAGACGATTGACATTAGTTGCACACAATGTAGGACCTGGTACGAAATACTGCTACCAGAGGTCGCGATGTACAGTGGATGATCAGCATGCGTCACGGCCTATACTTAAAGCTGAACTGCATGAACAAAAACACCATAGCGCCGCAGTATGGTGGTCTACAGAAGTGCAAACGCCCTTCGAAACACCTCCAGAACATGATAGACCACCAGCGTATTTGGTGGCGCCACTGTATTCAATCTCAGGCTTTCTATCGAGACACATCAAGAGATAGTGTCCAAGTGACAGAGCCTGGGTAGAGTTAGTACAATCCGTAGGAACTTGAGCATGAGGTTGGCCAGGGTTCTTTAGTGCTTGCGCGCAGTCAAAATATGTGGTACAATGGCAATAACTTCGGCATCAACAAATAATACACCACTCGTCTGAGTTTCAGAAACTCAATTTGGTATAATTGCAAACATGTTGCACATAAATCTTATTTTATTTCTTTTGCCATAGTTTTGTTATTTGAATATATTTTCACAGAAACGCAATGTACTTGATATGAGCAATAATGCATACATGACTCGCGCGATGTGTGTGTATTTGGAGAAAGAATATTTAATTGATTGCGGTAATTATGACCAAAGGGATAAAATAAGAATTATCCTCAACCTATACATAATGATATCTGATGACGTTGATATACGTCAAATGAGTGTTGTATTGTTTTTGAATGCATAAATGTTTTCAACTGGTGCTTTGGTAACACCACAAATGTCAAAAAGACGTGAATACTATAGAATAGTGACCGACTTTACTCTCTGGTTCGGTAAGAACCTAATGCCTTCGACCTGCAGAAGTCACTGGATGCCATGTCTTGATGTTGCTCTATTGACTGACTCAGGGTGAATACAGTGGCGCCATCAAATAGCCTCGTAGTCTATCATGTTTCGGAGATGTTTTGAAAGTGCCTTATGGTCGTTTGCATTTGTCTTGACCACGACCGTGGCATGGTGGTCTTTTTTAGTGCTCGGATCGCCAGTTTTTGTTCATGCAGTTCAGCTTTAACAAGCAATTATAAATGGATTTGACGAAATAAAATTCAGTTTTTGCGATACCCAACAACGTTGAGGGGTTCTGACGTCTTCTTTTCAGAAGCCTAAAATTTTGGAAAGGCGTCAATACACTTTCCACTCTGTTTTGCAAATATAAAATTAAAGAATTCAGGTTTTTGTGCCGACAGACCGACAACTTATCTGCAAAACTCGTTACGTTTTCTGTGAGCGCCCTGACCAAATGCAAACGGGTTACGTCAGCAGCCTACGCACATACTGGCCACGTATTACGTAAAAAGAAGTCCAGCAGGATAAGTTTATTGGAAGCGGTTTCTACTGAATGCCGTATTCACGAACTAATCTATTGTGGGAAATGTAGCTCAACGTATCGAAAATTTACTCAACCACAAAATTGACGACGTATTTGGTATAATCAATCCATTTCTGGATCGGGATGAGGATAAGTAGGCGGCTCTCAACTTCACTAACATCACAGTAATGCAACTTATCATCGAATGATTTTGAAGGCAGTGGATGAATTTCCACTTTTTCAGCCCATTTTGTGGGATAAGAACTCGGGTCAAACACTGCTCGAAATCAGACCACATGGTGGGATAAATATTTGTTCTAACCAATCAGGGCTCATGTTCCCGAAGCCGTCGTTAGGTTAACGATGTCGTTAAAACTAGAAAAATGCATAGCGTAACGACATCGTTAACCTTACGACGGCTTCGGGAACATGGGTCCAGAAGTCTTAACCTGTCTCCAATTCCTTCCTGGTGAAAGAAAGTATTTTTAGTTCCTAGAGAATTAAGGCCAAATCATGGGGTAGCATTTTTCTCCCAAGTTGAATGAAATGGTCCATGGACCATGTGCTCACCTGGGTGAATGCAGTACCCATACTGAAAAGTTTTGTACATCACAGTCTCATGACCTGATATCCAACAGAAAGCACAAAGAACGACACACAAAATGATATAATGGAAAAGTCGTCTCCAAATTTCGCAAATTTTTGACCCCAACCAGGGTCTTCCTCAGGCACTTTCTAGTCGAATGGTGTCCTGAGCCACCCCTCATTGCATTCCGGAGACCCAAGAACCTACGTGATGTGCTTGTAAGAGCAAAGGTCCCTACCCCGGACATCCAACATGCTAAGCCCACCTGTGACCCATGCTCACGGAAAGGACCTTAGAGGGGTCGGATATGTGGACTGATGGAGTTGGTCTCATAAATGTAGCCAGGCTAATCGTGATGTGCTCCAGACCCCTAGCTAGAGGCCAAGAGGGGACAGGGCGGATCAAGCTGGCTTTGGGGCACTTGGGGCAAAAGAAGGGCACTTTTATCTGATACCGCGGGTCGCGCACCGGACATTTTTGTTTCCGACCTTCAGTATGCTGGTTCCGGAATCCTATTGAAAACTTTCATGTGTACATTTGATGGATGAGTGCATCAGAAATAAAAAGGATGCATGTTTCTACAAATAATACTATTGCTTGAGACTGGATCGGACATTTTGCATTACCTGCTGATGTAAGAGCAGCGGATCCTAACTTCGCCAGCGTCGTGCAGATGGCGGCACCGGGGGCGGGAGCGAGTTCGCGCGTTTTCTGGGCAGGGCATTTGAAAATGAAGGGCGGGGCGCATCGGGCAACATTTTGGGGGGCAGGGCGCAATTCTCAATTATTTTCGTGATATGCTGGTAAGAGCCAAGGTCCCCACACAGGAGATCCAACGTGCCAAGCCCACCTGTGACCCTTGCTCAGGGAAAGGACCAAAGAGTGGTCGGAAATGTCAACTTTGCACCTCCTTGCCCTCCCAGTCCCACATCACTAGTTCCTCCTCGGGAAGGTCCCATCCACTCCGCCGGAAGGGTCCCGCTGATTGTGACAGCAGAAATGTGGTCTACTGCATCACATGTACCAGATGCACCACCATCAATCAGTACGTCGGACAGACAACATGTTTCCGTAAAAGGATGAACAACCACAAGTCCAACATCAGATTAGGGAAAGAGGATGATCGTGACTGCTCGATACTCTATGCCCACTTCAAGTTGCCAGGGCATTCTGTCGAGGACCTGAGGTTCACCATCCTCGAGACATGTCCAGATGAGACGACACTCCTTAGTACAGAGTTGAAATGGATGTGGACCCTTAAAACCATCACCCCCTCAGGTCTTAACACAAGATGCTGAGGTTCTGAGTCCCTAGTTTGGCATTCGTGTTCTTCTCGCTCCCTCCCCTTGGTAGGCCTATTTCGTTTTAGGTTTTCCAGTTGTGGTGGGCACGTGGCTCCCCTTCTGGTCTAGGCCTTGTTCCCCCCCCCCTTTGCTCTATTCCTCCTCGCCCTTTCTTCTCATTGCTCAGTGATTTGCATTATCCATTCTGGTTTTTTCCTACAAATCTGGAAGTTGACTTCCTTTTATTTTCTTTTACTTTGTGTTGACCTTCGTGCATCTTTTCGCTTTGTGCTTGTTATGTATT
>NMRB01000339.1:13468-24180 GCA_002633025.1 Notospermus geniculatus | reverse complement strand
AGAAAATTAGGAAAGTCCCAAGAATTACAGCTTAATTACATTACGTAATCAAAAACAAAGAAATTCACCAAACATGAAAAACAGGTACAATTTTCTCAGAGAAGAAGCATGTATGACACATTCAGGGAGTGGCAGCAATGTCACAAACCTATAGAACCTGGGGTGGCGAGGGTTTCTTGACCAGCACTTCATAGAGACCATACACGCTGAGGACATTAAAGTAGTTCCAGGAAGAAAAATTTACTTGACACCCCTGTGTTCTTTCAAAATGAATCGTTCCAAATATTAGCCGTTTTTGAAGAAGGCTTAGAAGTGTAATAAAGTGAATGGTATTCATTCCAAAGAAGACTGATGTTATTTAGAATTCCTCAACGATCTTTTTCAGACGAAGAAATAGTGCAAACTTTCAGAGAAAAGATGAGTTTCTCAGTTTCTTTTTTCTAATTCGTGTTGTTTTCTCTTTAGCAGAAAAGTGCGCCAAATTGAAGGTGGAGACATGAGCCCCATCCCTTCCAAATCCTGAGTGAAACAGTTTGATAACCAAGGGCCTTATCCTAAACCCTAACCCTCTATTTTGAAGTACTTTGCATTGGATCAGTCCATTAGATAAGGGGTTATAGCCTGAATAACAAATTTGGCAAAATGGGAATTTGGCCAAATGGGAATTTGGCAAATTGGGAATTTGGCCAAATGGGACTTTGGCAAAATGGGAATTTGGCGATTTGGGAATTTGGCCAAATGAGAATTTGGCCAAATGGGATTTGGCGAAATGGAACTTTTTTTGGCAAATTGGGAATTTGGCGAAATGCAATTTGGCGAAATGGGAATGAACCGGGCATAAGCCACTTACATCAAAGAAGAATGATCTCAAATGGCTTTACATAAGACATATAGATAAGATGATGATTCATAGATAAGACATGCAGTGTAAGATAAAAATCAATAATGGATAAGACAGTAATATAGATGTGCAATGTAAATAATTAGGATAATAATCGATAGGCCTAATAGATATACAAGACAATTAAAGTACAGAGATAAGACATGTAATGTAAGGTAGAATAAGATGAAATACAATTCAAATACAGTATGATAAGCTAAGGTTAAAGATTGGAAATGAGTGTGTGAATGAAAAGGACTGGGGTTTTTGGAAACGCGCCTCATAATGGGAAAGCTCTCCGGAAGAGATATGTTTTCATATGAGATTTAGACACCTCCAGTGATGGTGCATTCCGGAAAGCAGAGGGCAGAGCGTCCCAAAGGCGGGGTGCTGCCATCGAGAAAGCACGACTGCCATAAAACTCTTGTCCATATCTCGGCTCGATGAGCTTAAGGGTTATGCAAAGTGACTCGAAATCTCGAATTTTTGACGCAAAAAATCTGACTAACTGCACACAAAATTGAGACAATAAGGCTCGGTGGCCCTTCTTTTGATGCTTCCGGTGGAGCCCCGAGACTTTTTTTCTCAATTTTGTGCAGTTAGTCAGATTTTTTGCGTCAAAATTACGAGATTTTGAGTCACTTTGCATAACCCTTAAGTTCAGACATGGAGCGTGTACATCGTCCTGGCTGTCGGCGAGAGATGAGACCTGATAGGTAAGGTGGTGTCTGGTTATGCAGAATCTTATATACAATAACAAGAACCTTAAACTCAATGCGCTGTGCTACTGGGAGCCAGTGCAGAGAGATGAGGACAGCGGTGATGTGAGAAGATTTCCTAGTGAGGCCATCCTCCCACAGCAGGGCTTTGGTCTCGTTCCTTTTCATACACTCCACACAAAGCCCTGCTGAAATTGGGCCTCCCAGGCAAGCATGAGGCGGTCAGAAAACCATTGCCCAATCAGAATGCAGCATTTTTAGGGTGTGAATACTAAATACACGTACTTATGACTCATAATAACAACCAAAAATAATAGGAATCTTTCCTATACATAGGAAGAACCTCAGTGACAAAATTCAGTCAATTTTGGAAAGATGTAAGTGATTTTGTAAAGCACAAAACGTTAAAGTCAAACGGGGTAAAACCACGAAATTCGTAATTCTCCAAGTTTTCCTGCCCATACAGGGAGTGCAACTGGAGTATGGAACAGCCGCACCAGGTTCACTGGATGTCGTATTTCAGCAGGGGTTTGTGTGAGTGGATGAAGAGGAGCGAGGTACAAACCCCTGCTGTGGGAGAATGTAGTGAGGCATACAAGACGAGCAGCTGCATTTTGGATAGACTGGATGCGTCTTATGAGATAGGCTGGCGCAAGGAGAAGGAGGTTCTTACAATAATGTCAAGTACGGTCTAAAACTCGTCTGACTCGGCCGATGCGGTGCAAGGCGAACGAGGCGGACTTGCAGACTGACGCAGTGTGGGAAGACAGAGAGCAGACCGAGTCTAGTTAAAAGCCCAGGTTTTTGACGAGAAATATTCGTACTTACCACAACCAACTGAACGGCCAATGATGACGAGAAACGTTTCTGAGAGAGGACAGATTGGACTCTTCACTGCCCGACAGACGGCAATGTTAATGAGAATTCGGCACATAAAATGTTATTATGGCCATTCCAACGTCCGATACGTATAAGTGACATTATCGCGATCCCAATTTCACATCCAAGATATCACACCAGGAGATTTCAATGGTTCAATCACGTATGGTGTTTATGTATATTTTACAAAAAAAGTTATTGTGTTGAATTTAGACCATGAATGATAAAAGGTGTTTTGTACAGTCAGGTATTGAAGTTCTAGGAGACCATTGACTGTATGCTAAAGGCCGCCGTACACGATACATTAGGGAGGTTTCGCAAGCGCCCGGTTAGGCCCTACGACGACGTTTATCTATTGTGTGGGTGTACCTAAACAATAGATAAATGTCGTCGTATGGCCTAACCCGGCGCTTGAGAAACCTCCCTATTTTTCTCCTGCGAAATATTTTGTAGGAATTTATTTTACCGTGTGTGACGGGAAACATCGTCCCATTTTTGTAGTATAGGAAAAAAATTCACAAGTAGGTTCTGTCCTATTTTTCTTGTACAATAAAATGGTATAGGAAATAATTCCTATCGTGTACGCCGTGGTAGCAGATAATTTGTACGACTGACGCTTTGTGCCCCTTTGTCCGCATGTAATAGGTCAATCCTACAAAAAAATATGACCCCGGGACGGATCATATTTTTCGTCACACACAATCGGGAGGTTAAGAAACCACTCCGTTAACGATAACACTACGCTAACGCTATTTCTGATGTACATCTGCAATGCAAAAAATGACGTTAGCGTTAGTGTTGCCGTTAACGGGGCGATTTCTTAACCTCTCGAATAACTTTTACGCTGCAACGCGTACTTGCTGGGAAATAAACGGGATCATCTACGGCGTGAGCTTTTGGCGCGCGAGTTGGCTCTCTATGGAAAACCAAACTGGTGAATGAATTGCCCATTTACAGGCAGATTCGCAGGGGGTAATCTAACGTGCAACAGTACCTTCAGTCGTTGTGAACAGTCCCTGGGATTTAAAAGTCAACTTTTTTACTTTCTACTGAAATCTTAGGTTCTTTTCCAATATTTCCTTCCAAAATAATTGGATCAGAAATCGTACGAAATATTTCGTACGAAAATAATGTATCGTGTACATTAAGCAGGCGATATATTTGTTAACTCGTTGATGTTGGGTCATTATTTGAAAAAAATTCTTTGCAGGGGGTCTGAAATGGGTCCAGTAGTTTTGCACCCCGACTTCTTAACCACACGTGACTTCGCAGCGATGTTTTAACCGAACGTATACACGACCACGCTCGTTACTTAGATCCCCAATAATGGGACCCTCTGCGACGTGACGTTCATGCTCAGCCGCGTTTTGAACAGGCGAGCACTGTCATTCCACTGGGCCAGTTTTTAGCGGTAGTATTCATTCTATGGACCGAGTCCAAATGGAATGAGTACCCTGGACTGAGTGCCCCAAAATATAAACAATAATAATGAATATAATATTAATTAAGGTAACATACGTGCCAGATTCATCAGTGTCCTGAGTGTTTCCGCTTCATTTCAGATATTTCGCGAATGTCCTTTGTTTTTATATTCAGTTACCCGCTATGTAATGGTCGCATTTTTCATCTTTCACAATGTGAAGTGATGTCTGAACCATTCATTCCATGTGGAATACAATTCTCCTACAGTTATTGCCTAAAAATGACTTGGTACAATCGTTCCCGGATAAAACAGCTCCTTTATGGAAGGTAATCATCTGTCCATGACTTGACATTGCACTGGATAAGTTGTAGTTGCTATCACATTGTTCAACTAAGCTGCCTCCTAACTACACTGTAAAAACGAATGGGCTCGAGAGACCCATGATTTTGTCCACTACCTGGACACATGGGTTTTGAAACGTGTTCAATGGAGAATGGGTCCATGGTGCCCAGAATATTTGTTCTTCGAGCCTGAAACGGACAGGTCTATAGGTTCCAGTAACCCATAATGAGAGTTTCATAGGTCACTTTGGCCCATCTACGAATGCTACCGTGGGGTGTTGGCACCCATGAGCAGCAATAGTAGATGGGCCAAAGTGACCTGTGAAACTGGTCATTATGGGTTACTGGAACCTAAGGACCTCCTCGTTTCAGGCTCGAAGAACAAATATTCTGGGTACCATGGACCCATTCTCATCTCAAACCCACGTGTCCAGGTAGTGGACAAAATGGTTTTTACAGTGAATATGTCATTCTGAGAATCACAGGCCATTTACGGTCGTAAGCCTCCCTTGGAAAGTGCGAGGACGTGGCTGTGAAGACCCTGGGTGCGAGGATAACCATATGTACGCAAACGTGCAAAGTGTTCTACGTTCAGATGGATATTACAATCGGTCTAATTGTATAAAAATGGCAATCAGTCAAAATTATGATATGCCATACTTCAGTACTTAATCACGAGTTTGGCATGAAATCTTTTCGACCTCCACTAAACTTTCTAAAGCCTGCTGCGCGGTCTATATTTCGAATGATGCTGTTCGAGTTAGTTTCTCGCACTGTAGGGAATGCAGTAAGGAATTTCATTCTGAAAACAAATTTTGTCAATTTTCTTTTTTCAAGATCCGAATAATCCCTAACCTTACCTAACATTGATGCCGGAGTTGACAACTGAAATCGGGGAAACATTTTGACCCTCTCTTGAACCCACCCTTACGGTGTAAATATGCCTATACAAACTAGTCAACACACACATGACACCTTCTTCCTCGTCAGAAACATGGATCTTTTTGTGGAAGTCATAAGCATAGCCGACCTCGCACCTCAAAGTGCAGATTCCAATATCGTAATGACTTTGAATGTGTACTACTCTTCCTGCTTCTTTACAAGTTAGGCCTACATGTGAAAGGGATGAAACTATGGCCCATATTACGCTAGAGTACGGCTTCTTTGAGAAGGTCTCAAATTTTGAGCCATAACTGGTATGACCAGAGAAGATCAGATTCAGCTTCACTGATATCAAGAATATATAAGTACCAAGAATGTACAACTCAGTAATCAATCAAAGGGTGGGCATTAAGTTACTTTTTCTGATAATAGAGGGCGTACGGTAATTATAGGCCTTCTAATTAAATAACCAATGTTTAGATTTAAGGGTTGTTGACTGAACTGTATTATTTAGAATAACGTCAATATTCTTATGTAACGTTACAGGCATGTTACTGGCATACAAATATTTTTTTGATTTTGGTGAAACCATGGATTTGTTGTTTAGGTAATGCTGTGTTCACATTGTCGCTTAAAACGGGTTCGAAAACAGTTTAGACAGGTTAAAACGCTTTGCGTTCACATTAAAAACGCTTTTATACCGTTTTAACTAAACCGTTTTCGGACCTCCTCGCAAGCTGGTCTCGAAACGGTTCTAGTTAAAACGGCACACAGTCTGAACACGCTAAAACGGTTTAGTACAGCTAACCCAGAGGCTGCGTAATGTGGCGCAGATCTTTACGTGCCGATCATAACCAATTTCGTTCCAAATCGCTGTTATTTCCATGCCACATTTTATGATGGCTTCAACGGAAGAATGGAGATAGGTGGGCTGTGAGGAGTTTGGATCATGGATTCTGGTGATCAGTTGTTTGTGCCTTTTGTCATTCATTGTCATTTAAATTCATTCTTCTCATTGCATTATTGTGTCATCTTCTCTGCATTCTGGCATGATCTCGCTTCCTCAGATAGGTCAACCATGCCTTCAAAAAAAAACAAATTTGTTGAAGGTAAACATCGGGCGCGTTCGTAAACCTCCCCGAGGAAGCTCGGAGAAGCGCGAGAGCGTTCGGAAAGGTATGGCAGGCTGCCAAGGCTTCCTCGAGCCTTGCCGAAGTAAGCGACTCACCGAGTCGCTCACTTGAGGAAACTCATGGCATGCATTTCGTTTTCTTCCTAAGTCGGCATGCTGATTGGCTATACATATAACGACTGCATCGGCACAGTAGTACCTTTCCCCGAGGAAGCGCAAATATCGTTCGGAAATTCGCCTTCACTGGGCATGCTCACATTCCCCAAGAGAAGTGCCAGAAAATTCCTCGGGGAAGACTTCCGAACATGCTAATCGCGATCGCATCAATTCAAGAGATGGAAGCAACCATTTTTATTACCCGACAATTCATCAAGCTGAAACCACCACTAGAGTTCGACCTGTACGGCATTTTGGTTCCCGAAAAGCTAATGGAGACCAGTTGGCTAAAACGGTTTCGAAACCGTTTCTCAATGTGAACACAGCAATAGGCTAATGTGAACGGGAAGCGTTTTAGTTACGAAACGGTTTAAGTAAAACGGTTTCGAAACCGTTTCTGCAATGTGAACACAGCATAAGAGTGCCCGACCCTGAGATCAAGTACGATATCAATTTGTCGAAAATATGGTCCATTCAAAACTGCTCTGTAGCTCGGTTATTTCTGAGTGCATACAACTGCGGGAGGTGTCATTTTGTTGGTAATGATCTTCCCAACACAATAACCCTTCACAAATTAAGATCCCTTCAGTTACATGTTCACCAGAGGCAAATTAGTAAACTCACTTTTGGCACATATTTGGAGTTGTACATTCTTGGTACTTATATATTCTTGCTGATATGCATTCTGAGAATATCAGGCGTTCTTACTGCTCGCTACCTTCGTCACCGCAGACAAACCCCTGAGAGAATTCGCTCGAATCCGTGGAGTATCAAAGCCATTCCAGCAAATGTTCATCCCCACCATCTCATCCCACGTACGCCGGTGATTGATACACATGAATTACGCGGGTTTGAACAATGTTGACCCAGCAGGTCAACATGAAATAACTCCAGCCGCGTATATGTTTGGCGACGTGTGGCCTGAGAATGATACACATTCTGTGCGATGAATGTAGGGTAGGCTGAACTCAACTTATGTTGAATCCAGCGGTGTAAATAGGTTAATGGTCGGCAACCAATGTCAGCTGCTTGGCTGTGAATATTACAAGGGCCGTTATACATGACGTATACGTGTAACTGATCTCTAGTTATGGTGAGGTGGGGAAGCTGAGGTACTTCAGCACTGTGTTGTGCGTGACACTACGATACAATCTACGTGTAATGCTTGTCATCTTAAGGTGACTCAGAAATGGCGTTCGCTGATTGGGCGCCTTTCTTTCGGCGCCTGCTAAAGCCTAGGTCACAAATCCACCGGGCCCCGTACGATTTTCCCCACCCAGCGGCTTGCCATGGATTTTAGAGACTGAAGCACGGATCTAAGATGAATTAGGCCGAAATCGCCTCAATAGATAAGCGGAAATTAGACTGGATCAAATTTGGCACCGTAGAAATTGCCCAAAATGTCTGTTTTTACTCGCCGTACAGGCCCCGGAGTTGACATGTGACGTAGGCTTAACCCAGCAAATGTGGCGAATGCTCTCAGGGGTTTGTCTGCGGTGACGAAGGTAGCGAGCAGTAAGAACGCCTGATATTCTCAGGATGCTGATATGGCTCAGTTGACCTAAGTGGTCAATTGCCTGATTGAATATCATTTGCTCCGGTCACGACGGACTCGTTGGCAAAAGGCACATGTATTATATCTCACTGCCTGACACTGCAATACTGGTTTGATTCCACACTGCTGAGATCATCATTGCAGATAACGATCGTGTAGGCCAACCCCAGTGCGTGAAACTGTCAGATACTCTCCCGTCAAAGTGACCATACATGTAAACAAATTTATTATGCAGTTTCATAAAACGAAAAATGATATCTGAATATTATTATTATTATCCATTATTATTATTATTAGCAGTATTATTAGTATTAGTATTATTAGTATTAGTATTATTAGTATTAGTATTAGTATCAGTATCATTATCATTATTATCATTATCATTATCATTATTATTATTACTATCCCTTATTAAATCAAGGAAATTCAATACACTATCGTTTCTGAAACGGCCATCATCTTGATACTCCTCAAATGGATTTTTATGATCTCATATAAGTCGGGGAACAGCCATTATTAGGTTTTCTTCTAAAAACCACAATGATATCAACGTGAACAACTTGCATGAAGCATGATCGGGATGTTAAATCTGCCAGTGGCCGGGTTTGGCTTTTGGATCAGTTCAGACCGACTTGTCAGTTGTGCATGCCTGTTTTCGGTTGATCCCATATGTAGGCCTAACAGAGATCAACGTTGATCTGAGCTTCAATATGGAGATGATCCTCTCTGGTGCATATGGGCCTTTATACTGGGTCCTCTTCCGAACGCCGGTGTAGTAGAATCTAATGTCCCCCGATATGTGATGTCCCCCAACAATACATTTACGGATTAAGCGGCACCATTGAATGGAGGCTCATTGTTCGAGAGATGCGGTTGAGCAAGCACGGCCAATCACACCTTGAATCGTCATGAATAATAGGTGGCGTCGGTGTACTATCAGTTCAGACCCACGCGTATATTCTCGCGTGGTCTGCGTGATCGGGGTTCCCTATTGGACTCTAGAGAGACCAAGACCCTTTATCCTGTGACAAACAATGCAGGGGGACATCAGGCGGGTGGGGACATTACATGTAGTTTTTATCACACCTGTCAATCGGCAATTTTCTACAGCAATACATTTTGGGGCCCGCTGGGGTGCTTTTATTATGCATGAACCGTATACCGCAAAACATGCCAAAACGTCAATCAGACACGCCTCGCTTGGTGACCATTTCCACTCAATCCTAATCGGAGCCTCACCTGAAGCACTAACGCATACGAACAACCGGTGATCGGTATTCGGAAGAGGACCCAGTATCTACTGGACCAGGTCACATCTGCTGACTTGATTAATTCATCGTCTAGTGGCAGGTAAGGAAGAGAGAGTTTGCCGTTTTTTACTCTGCCAATAAACCCCACAACCAATGATCCTCAGGAATTCTCGTCTGAACTGAGTTCCCGTGATGCAATACAAAATGAAATTAATGCAGTGGTTAATGAGGACAAGGTGATCGAATAGTGGCTTAGTTAGGTGAAACACAAAAGATCCCCATCCAGGGAAAATCCTATTTAATTCTAAAATCGGGTTTCCACATGTCTGTGGAAGCACTAGCAATACGAAGGTGAAACTTACTACCAACAACATCCGGGTCATACTGTTCATTTTTGAATCATGCCGGCTGTCTTGGAGCCTTCTCTGCTTCGAAAGACCCTGTCTAGTCTTATAGATAATGGCGATGTTGCAAAGCATAATTCCTGTGAATGGTAGGGCAGCAGAAAACAATGGGTGAATTATCTGCAATTCGATGCCAAAATATTCATTTAACCATGACCATGACTGATAAAACATGGCAGTGCAGTAACCCAACGTTGGGCCAGAGATACCTGTTACAAGAAGCCCAAGAGATAGCAACGAAACCAGTGTCCATTTCTTGGTGCATATTGATTTCGCTTTCAGAGGAAGAGAAACACAAATCCATCTTTCGATTGAAATGAACAACACGTTCCAGTGAGAAAAATGTATGGTAAACCTGTGTCCGAAAAACGTCCAATGGCAAAATGCAGTGGTGTTATAAAAAGGTATGCCGTTAAAACTAAGGGCAGAAACAAATGGCGATTGAAAATAAACACTGTATCCGCGAGGCTGAGGGTGACGAGAAGGATACGAGTTGATATATTACCAACCTTCCCAAAGGTGAGTACAACTATTGTCATGCCGTTCATTATTGTACCTAAAATCAAAATAGCTGGCTGTACATACCTTATGAACACGTACCCCAACTGCTGCGCTAACAACAGCGCGTGATCTGTCCATTCAGGCAGTGACCTATAGTTCTTACCGTCATCTAAAATTTCTGTATTACGGGTGCCTTCAAATAAAGACATTATTTCTTTTTCAATGAATTGTCGGACTTGATGGATAGTTGTTTTCAAGCGTATTCAGGTAGTTTGAAATTAAACTCAGACTTATCAGAGAATCAGTTCGAGGGAAAACTGATGGATGGAAATGATTCAAAACCCGTGAAAGAGAGACAACATTTATATTTCGTTTGGGTTCAAGATACTTTTGAGCTCTTTCCAAAATACCGATGATAAACAGGAAGCCAATTTCCAGAATCTTGGCAAATTTTTGACCCCAACCGGGGTCTTCCTCAGGCTGGCACTTTCAAGCCGAGCTACCAGAAGTGTAATGAGCTGGATCCCAACATTACAAGTAAATCTGAAATAAAGAAACCCTATAGCCGGCTCACAGTATAAAATGTATGG
>NMRB01000338.1:397015-434584 GCA_002633025.1 Notospermus geniculatus | reverse complement strand
ATACTTATAATGTCCACTAAACATAGTTTTAAAATTAGCCTTAGGTACTCCATCCCAAAAATTGTAATTTGGGTTATAATCGTATGGTAAAGTTTCGTGAATGTAGAAATCTTTATGGTCACTAATGTTAAATTCTTTCTTTAATCTAACATAATTCGTCATGTTTATATTATTATCAACTTCTTTAAAAGCGGTATCAGTTGGTAATGGAATTGCTAGATATTTAAAAAAATTTCTAATTTGGTAATATAAATGAAATCTATAAACTGTTAGTCCTAAATTTCCTAATGGACCTTTAGAATTCACATCATACAAGGATATACCACACCCTGCTGTTACGCACCAAACAGCCATGTTAAACTGGTTCTGATAAACACGCATCCGTTGATTTTGAAATTTTATTACATCTTCTTTGTTTGTAAAATTGATACTTTTCGGAATAATATCCGGTAAACTAACTTTAAAGAATTTATCTGGAGTAACATAAACTTTAAAGTTAAAAAAATCAAAAGGTTTATCAGTGGGTTTTTCTACAGCATTTGCTAAGGTTTGTTTAATTAGTTTATTAGTTGGTAAAAAGTCAAATAAATCAAGAGGTGTGAGGAGAGTATTTTTAGACATTTATATAAACGAATTTTCGATTGGTGAATAAGTTCTATAGTTTCAAGAGTAAAATGGATTAATACCGAGGTTCCTCTAAAATTGACAACTTTTCCATTTTCATCTGTTATCTGAAATTTCAAATGATTAGTTGCTTTATCAACTATTCTTGTGCAACTGTTTGACTCATATCTCTGAATTTTAATCTGATCACCATCTTCAACTGGTATAGAACATAAAATATCTGAATGCTTGGAGTTATAAAAAGTATGTTCCTGATTAACTATGTTACATCTTAGGAAGATATCTGTAACGTAGAATAGCAATGGTTTAGTAGAATAGTATTTACCTTTTCTATAGAACTCATCTTCTTTAAACCCTAACCATTTGTTGATTACTGTTACAAATTGTTTTGTTATTTTTTTGATGGTAGTTTTTATGGTTCTTCCAACTTCATTTGTTTCGGTCTCACTTTCATTTGAATCTAGTCTTTCAAACAACAAATCCAAATAAAATTCCTCATCTTCTGTTAATTCAATGATCAAATAGTTATTATCACAGTGAAATTTAACAAAATTTATTCCATGCCTTTTTATAATTTTCTCCCACTCATTACAGAATTCACTTAAACTAAAATGCCGATCAAATGGAAATTGGTATTCAAAAGTGTCATTTAGTGTAGTTCTTTCATGGTCGTATATTCTTTTCAAAGTGCTAATGCAGTCATTGTATGCTTGATCAAGCCTTTCATTATAACTTTCTTCATCTTCATTTGGTTTTCTTGAGATAGGTAAATTTTTTTCTGGGCACATTTCGTCTTCAATTATAAGTTCTACTTTTTTCTCCGTAATGTCACTGGTTAAAAAATTAAAAATATATACCTCATCTGGGAGAAAATCCCCAGTCCACCAAGAATTGTAAAATGATATACTTTTTAAAGTAATAGATTTAATGAAATGGTAATGCTCCAAATAAATTTCAAATGTAGCTTCTTCGCATTCTGGTTGATCTATGAAAAAGTCGAGTTGATTAGACATTTAGTTAATAGAACTTTCCTCCTGGATAACAATTGGTTCTGTTTCAAGAGTAAAATGAAACATTAATTTACATCCTCTAAAATTTACTACTTTTCCATTTTTGTCAGTTATCTGGAATGTTAGATGATTTGTTGCTTTGTCTACTGTACGTGTGTAGCCGGGAACAAATCTTTGAAGTTTAATCTGCTCACCGTCTTTAACAGGTATAGAAAATAAAATATTCGAGTTCTGATTATTTTGAAGAGTATTTTGATGTAAATCACACCTTAGAAAGAGATTGGTAACGTAAAACGGTAATGGTCTAGTTGAATAATATTTTCCTTTTTTATCGAATTTTTCCTGTTTAAATCCAAACCATTTATTAACTATTTTTATCAGATATTCTGCTACTTGATTATCACGACTAATTTTTATTTTTATTCCCTCTTCGTCGGTGTCAGTGGTAGTTTCATCTGCCGGTCTGGTTGTAAACAAATTATCAAATTTAAACTCCTTATCTTCTGTTAACTCAATGATAATGTAATTATTATTATCACAATGAAATTTAACATGTTTTATATCATGTTCTTTCATCATAAACTGCCAATCATCACAAAACTCTCTTAAACTAAAATGCCGGTTAAGTGGAAATTTTTTACCAAAAATGTATTTTACCGCGAATTTATCATAATTATATTTTAGTTTCAAATTATCAATACATAAATCAGTTGCTTGGTCAAACCTTTCAGCATATTCTTCAATGCTTTCATTAGGATATCTTGGAAGATTCATATTTGTGGAGCATTCTTCTGCAGCATTTAAAATTTCACTTTTTTCATACCCACGTTGGGTGATTAAAAAATGAAAAACTTTTACACCTTCTGGGAGAAAATCACCTGTCCACCAAGAATTATAAAATGATATATTTTTTAAGGTAATAGATTTTATAAAATAATAATTCTCCAAATAAATTTCAAATGTAGCTTCTTCACATTCTGGTTTATCGATAAAATAGTCTATATCTGGCATTTAATTAAGAGTAAATTGGTGGAGCTGATGGGATTGTGGTATAATAGTAATAATTATAGATATGGTTTACTGTTGTTTCAACTTTTCTATCATCTCTGACTGGGCTAGTTTCCTTCCTTCTTCTAAAAAAGTCTTTTTAAGTGTTTCCATGTCAATGTTTTGATTTGTGACGGTAGTTTCTTTTTGTTTTTTTCTTATAGCATTTTTAAGGGTAATATATTTTTCTTTTTCATTGGTAATTAGTGAGTATTCTTCTTGGGTAATGTGGGAATCTGATAAAGCTTTACTTATTAAGTTATTAACGGTGTTTAGTTTTGAGATAGCTAACATTCCTATTTTTTCATGTTTTTCAATTTTACTTTGAAATTTTTTAGCAAAAAAATTTAAAGTTGAAGAAATAAGTGCGCCTCCAATTGTTACGGCTCCTAATGCTAATCCAACTGGGGTTGCAACTATACCGGCTAAAGTGGTTACACCAACCGAGCCGGCAGCAATACTTGTAAAATTTAAGAAATGATTAGTATAAGAGAAACCGTTAAATGCCTTCATGTATTTGGAATGAATTGCTCTTCGAAATTCTATTTCACTCTCAAAGAATTTTTTTATTTCTGAAATATGTTGTAATCTAAACTGGGTGGGATCCGGTTTTGGTGGTTGAGGGTTGTAAGGTGGTGGTATAAACGGTTGTAAATCTGGGTACATTCTTTTATTGGTCTCTGACCACGTTTCGCGATCTTCATGCACTCTGTGTTCCTCCATTTAATTAGTAAGAAATAGTCGAATCGTGTAACGTCAGCTTTGCTGGGCCTGGGAGATTGATGATTGGTGGTACGGGACGTGGTTTACGAATAGGTTTAGGATTTTCAGGTTTAGGAATAGGTTCAGGATTTTCAGGATTTTTAGGTGGTTCAGGAATAACCCAATCACCATCAATTAATACAGGTTCAGGCACAGCGATCGCTGTATCATCGGGTTCTGTCGCTGTATCGGGTTCTGTCGCTGTATCATCGGGTTCTGGTTGTAAATCTACAGCGAGAGACGTGTCAATTTCACGGTTTGATTCCTCTAACATTTTTTGCCAATTTTTCGGTCTTTTAGAATAACCCCAATATCTACTCATTTATTAAGCAGATCTTATAACTAATTCATACTGAATTTCCGCTTCATTAAAATTTATTTTTCTATTATTTTCATCTGTAACCCAAATTCTTAATTTGTTAAATCTTTCCAAGCATGGTCTTCCCCTCATACCGGTCATGTTGTACTGGATTATCTCTCCAAAATCACATTCCTTAACTGGTAACCTGACAAATATATCACTTCTCTCACCATTAAGTAGCATATGGTCTTTGTTAATTAAATCACAGTGAATTAGAAAATAATCAAAAGGCCTAAAATTGATTGCAGAATCGCCTGTTATTATCCCTTTTGTTCTATCTTTTACAATTGGTCCTGTGTATCGATTACGGAGACCAAATAATTTTTTTGCATTTTCTTCTACAAGGAGACTGTAATCAGCAACGGTTTTTCCTCTAGCTAATGTAAATAAAATTTCTATCTTAGCATCATGGGGTCGTAATTCAAAATTCATAAAATTCCTACCTAGACCTTTGTTATGAAGTTGATTTTTAAATGCTCTGGTAAATTGTGCTAAATTGTAAAAACCATCAGGTATATTTAGATATTTTCCTCGTCTGTCTACATAGATAACAAATGTATTATTATTTAAATCATCTGAAATATTGTAAAAAGTACAGGGTATTCCTGCGTAAATAATTCTGATATTTTCTACATTTTCTACTTCTTCATCTAATTGGACTGTCAGATCATTTGCCTCTTGATCGGGATAATCCTTTGAGTTTATCATTAACATTTTTTCCTTCATTTACTCCATAGAAAATGCGGTAGATTTTTGAGAGTTGTGAGATTTTTCACCTTCAGGTTGCTCAATTTTTACTGGTTCTTTAGGTGTCTCTTTAGGTTTAAAAACTTTATATTTTCCCCATTTACACCAAACGATTACACCACCAATAACTAAAACTGTTGGTAAAACTAACCATGAAAAATTATTTTCCGATGGATTTTCGGAGGGGATTTGCGGTTCTCGTTCTGGCTCGGGTTCTGGTTCCGGCTGAGGTTCCGGTTTAACTGGCGTGTCAGGCTTATTATTTAGTAAATTTTGTTTTCTCTTTTTTAATTCTTGGGATCGTCTTCCTAATTCTTTACTCCACGCTATCTGTTTTGCTGATCTGGGTTTTTTCGGTGGGGCGTTAGCCGAAGTAGTAACAGTCGGGGGATCATTTTTAGGAGGTAAAATTTCTTCTTTTATTTCCGGTGTCTCGGTATCACTCATTTATTGAGGTGATTTTGTCTTTTTTTGGTCTTTCTGGAATAGTTGGCGGCTCAGTATAGCTAATATTTCCAACAGTTATCAAACTCGTTGAAGCGATTGCCATTAGTGCACCCATTTTTAAAGTTAACCATCCAGCCCACTTATCTACTTCGGTTCTTAAAATATAATCGTTGCTCAAATCTTCGTATAGTTTTTCTTCATTTTCTATCGGTAAAAACCAACTAGCTAGTTTAGAATAAGATTTAAGTATTGTCTTACTAAAAGTATTGTTAACTCTAGTAGATAGTGTACTTGTATAAATCCTGTGAAATTTTATTAAGTCTCGTTCAGACATGTTGTCAAGGTCGTTAAAAGTTAATTGTTTTCCAGTAAATTCCTTTGTTTTACCAGTAGCAACTAAAATTTCTAAATCTCCTTTAGCTTGCTTGGCTTGTTCTGACAAGGAATTAGCAGAATTTTGACTAAAATTTGTACTAGTTGTAACAGGTTTTTGACTAATATTTTGACTAAAATTAACTGGTAGTTGGCTGGTGTTAAAATTTTGTTGATTTTTAGTTGGTCCTTGTTGACTACTAGTAGTTGGGATTGTTGAGTTAGTTGACATAAAACCAATATCTTTCATTACGTTATCGACTAACTGGGTTTCTACGTTTGTTAAGCTCATTTAATTAGCAAAAAGTCGTGAGGAAATTGTAATCTGAGAACCAATTTTGTTGATTTATTATCTTTTAACTCTTTTATCACTTCGTTTCGGATTTCCTTGGGGATAATAGCGTTTTCTTCGAGTGCTTGCTTCATAGCTTTTTCATCTTTGTTGAAGAAAAGTACCAATAATCTTATGTTTTCTCTAAAATCTTTCACAATCGAATTATATTTTTGAATTAGTACCCACGTGGTTATTCCGTAATGGCGTCCGCTGAAGGCGAGGTCGCATAATTCTGTCGCTTTCTTCTTACTATCTTGTAAATTAGCACAATCATCTATGATGAAAAGTGTGTTTGTACCTTGAAAAATTTTCATGCAGAGCCAGAGAACTAAATTTAGATTTGTTTTTACAAGCAATGGATTGAAAATTATGAAGTTTTTATCTTCGAAAATCCATTTTCTATTATAGGTTTCATTATAATCAAAGGTAGGGCAAAATAAAACAATATTTTCAAAATGGTTCCTATAAATTGTTTCTAACAAATCCAAAATGAAATACGATTTACCGCAGTTAGTTACTCCGGAGATAATAGCATTATACGGTTCGAAAATAAAAAAGTCCTTAAGTTTAGAGCACATTTAAAAAGTGGATTTAGTTCCCACTTCTAACCTGAGATGGTAACACTGTTGAAACTTTAGTTCCCACTTTTAGCACGAGATGGCACTGCGATAGCCAAGTTAGTTCTTGTAGTAACCCAGAGATGGCACTGCGATAGCTCAGTTAGGACAAACTTAAAGTATAAGATATGAAGATAGATTTTTGTTTATAATAATTTTTTACAGCAGATTTGCGAAAAATAAAAAATATAGTAAAATTGCCTGACTAATACTCATGGTAAAAAACATCACTTCGTTAATCCAGGAAATACCGTTTAGGAGTTAAAGGGGGTTTAATTTGGAAAGTTGATCTAAGTCAAACCATGAAAATTTTCAAGAGTGATTTTGATTCACTATATAAGGAAGTCGAAACCTTAGATAGGTAAGAAAATGATTTCGCGAAACCTTCCGGAGGGTTTTGCGGAAAAGAAAGATGGGGAGGAATTTTTGTCACACTTGGGACAGAATTGTCACGTGACAAATTTCCAAAAGTGGATAAAGAGTAGAGTCGATCAGTATTGTGTACTTTTTTCCAAATTTTCGCAATATTTGTATAAGCGACGAGACTTTCAGGATTGAAATATAGGTTTCTGAGGTACTGTTCTGTATCCATTTATTTATTTTTCAAGAAATTTATAGTATAAGGGAACTGAGGGGATCTGGACGGAAGAGGTTTTATTAGTTTGCAAGTTTAGGTAGGTCTAGTTTTTGGAAACAATCCGGAAATAGGGATATTTTAGTGTATTTTAGCTTGGGGGTTGCGGCTAATCTTCCTCTTCCGTCCAGATCCCCTCAGTTCCCTTATACTATCCTGGGCTAGAAACGAATGAGACAATTAAAGGTTTATCAAGATTGAGTAAGAAAGGACTTACTTACGCCGAATGGGTCAATGTCGTCCTGGGTATACCTTATGTTTACCCAGGACCATCCTGGGTAATCCTTTTCTTTACCCAGGACGGCCCTGGGTAAACATAAGGATCCTTAACATTACCCAGATGGAGTTCCCGAGTGGTGTAGTGAGGTTGATATTCAGCGTAAATCATGAAATGAAGGGTGGCCTCGAACTAGGCCTATAGCTCCTAAGTCCTTGAGAATTTACTATCGGTCCCTTTTGAAAAGTTGTAGGGATTGGTCTTTTCTCCCTATTCCACACCCCGGAGCAGGTATAGCGGTAATTTTAAGCCCTTTCGAGTTATGATCGTACTGCATGTTCTGCAAAAAGTAAATTCATGAAAATGACGAAATGCACACGGATCATACATGTTCTACCTAGGCCTATCGCTCCTAAGTCCTTGAGAGTTTGCTATCGGTCCCTTTTNTTGTTTACCTTCAACCCCTGTTGGGTGAGCTCGGTCAACGTCACTAAGACTGAGGTTTACACCTATGCTATTAGCAAGGTCGACCACTTGTTGCCGGTAATTGCTATTCGGGAAAGGATGAAGCCCTGAGATTCTAAGGGAGGAGCGCCGTGAGTATTGCTCGAGCTCATCTATCGCTTTATCCATATTAGCCATGACGTCATTTTGAGAGTTAACCAGAGCCCTGCAGGACTGGATATCAGTAGTTAGAGAGGTGACATTCTTCTCCAGATCGGCAATGGTTTTGTCCTTCACATCCAGCAAACTACGAAGGTTGGAAATCTCACGTCTAAGCTCATCATTCTCGGATTTGATGGCAGCTCTTAAGTCCTGCACTTGCGACCGAAACCAATCCTTCAAATCATCAATCTCGGACGTTTCGAAACAGGAACGTTTAGTTACCTCAGGAGATGAAGTATCGGAAGAAGGTGTACGGTCTGCCTGCTTTCGAACGATTCCACGAGAAGCTGGAGTATGTGGTTGAGGATCGGAGTCCGACATTTTAGATGAGATGGCCCCCAACAGTTCATAAACTTTAGGATCCCAAATCAGAAAAACTTGCACAAACTCAACAGAAAGGCTACGAGAATATCCACAACGGGGCTGAAAAGATGGAACAGACGCACACTACACGTACATAGTCCGCAGAAGTTTAGAGCGCTAAAGTTCAGAGAAAGCACAAAAAATTGGGAAGAATGTCAGAGCAGGCTAAAAGCTGACTACCATGTCCGCCATCTTGCAAAGATGCAAAACTAGTCATCGAAACTTCATGGGTGTATCCAGTCAGGGTACACAGCATCAGACGGGTTTTTGATTAGACCTACATTTCAAGGTGTGAGAGGTCAAAAGCTGAAATCTGATTGGTCAACGACGTGAACGCTCTAACTTGAGAATGCTTCGGAATTTTCATCTCACATTTTGTGTGTTGATACCTCATGACATGACGCTTCTCTCTATTGAAAATCGACCGGATCTGATTCCTACTTTGGCCACCAGGGGGCACATAGTGTAATGACAAAATATGCGATTACTCCTAAAGCAGTCTTTGAAACTTCATTAAATTTTTATGGTCGGTGTATCCAGTCAGGGTACACAACATATCAGACGGGTTTTTGATTAGACGTACATTTCAAGGTGACAGAGGTCAAAAGCTGAAATCTGATTGGTCAACGATGTGAACGCTCTAACTTGAGAATGCTTTGGAATTGTCGTCTCCAATTTTGTATGTTGATACCTCATGACATGACGCTTCTCGCTATTGAAAATCGACCGGATGTGATTCCTACTTTGGCCACCAGGGGGCAGATAGTGAAATGACAAAATTGGCAATTACTCCTAAACTAGTCATCGAAACTTCATGAAATTTTTATGGTGGGTGTATCCAGTCAGGGTACACAACATATCAGACGGGTTTTTATTAGACCTACATTTCAAGGTGACAGAGGCCGAGGGGTTACGCCCGCAACAGCGTGGCTATTTTTCTAAAACGTGAGAGGCCCTGGTTTTATGCATGCAGTTCAGCTTTAAACTGCACGGCGATACAAACCAAGGGTTGAATTAACATTTTACATCTCGAACTGGCATTCCTAAGACTGCCATTCCTTTCACACCTTGTCCCTACCAGTCCATTAGGTCCACGCAGTTAGAGACAGGTCGGGTATGGTGTGTTGTACCGGTAGCTTAAATCGTGTAAGCCAGACGGCCGAAGCTGAAATTGCGACGACAGATGAGGTTGCATTTGCGGCTCATCCTTTGGTTGCTGTGTGGAATTTCCAAGAGTTGCATAATGTGAACTTACTCTGATAGGTTGATTGATGCACAGGTTGGAAAATCACTGATGCGGATGTTGTAAAATTATTGATACAAAGGTTGCAAAATTATTGATACACAGGTTGCAAAATTATTGACAGATACACAGGTTGCAGAATCATGTGAACGTTTGATACTGAAAGAGCCTTTTGTCAGATAGCAAGTGGTGTTATCATGCTCACTGCGGATCCGAAGCGATGTTCCAAATGACAGGTCTAAAAAGAAAACCTGCTGATTTTCTGTAGCTGATCATCATGACATCTTTACCCATCTTAGCCGCAGTGATTTTCGAGTTTGTCTGCTGCTGACGTTCGAGAGATGTATCGAAGAGGTATGCAAGACCGACTTTATGATGTCCTTGGCTGCTTCACGTCTGTGAATAAGCCATGACAGCCAGTATTGAGTGGCGAGTGGACAGGACAAAATACATGTATCTAATATGTTTGATTTTGGGAAACAACTACTGGCTTACTGTTTCTATCTGACGCCATACCCCGGCCGTCCACATCAGGATTTGTGCAGATTTTTATCATAGTCTCCAGCTCCTGGCGTAGCACACACTGGGGTAATTTGGGTTTCTGTCATCTGAGTGACAAATCGAAAGTTGTCGCAGCGTCTGCTAGGCTAAAGAGGGTATTCTATTAGCCAACTGCTTTGATGTTTATGTTCTCTCCGGGATCTGGTCATTTCTATTTATTATGACTAAATATGTATTTTCAGCTGGATCAGTTTTCTACAGAACCAATCACAAGATTTCTAACATCACAAAATACCAATCTGCCCGGTCAGCATTGGAATGTATCAAATTATGCATAAATTATCAGTCACGCTGCAGGGACCTCCTCTACTTTGCCAGCACCAATGTNTCATTGCTCAGTGATTTGCATTATCCATTCTGGTTTTTTCCTACAAATCTGGAAGTTGACTTCCTTTTATTTTCTTTTACTGTGTGTTGACCTTCGTGCATCTTTTCGCTTTGTGCTTGTTTTGTATTACACATGTCATATTTATTAAACCCTTTTCTTTCAGCTAAATCAGTTTCTCCTTAATTACATCCACTCCCTTTATTAGGTCCAGCAACCATTTGTGGTGCTTGGACACTATTCTTTCATTAATTGCTCACTCATCCTGTCTACACAGGTGTTAGTTCTACATTTGGGTTTCAGCTCAGTCTTTTCTAGAGTTTCAGATTGTAAAGTTCCACTTGAAAAAGACCCCGGTTGTGGTCGAAAATTCGTGAATTCTGGAGATTGACTTCTTGCTTATTATCATTTTGTGTGTCAATTTTGTGCTTTTCTGTATCTTTGTTGTGCATTTGAATGGTTTCTGTTCAAAATCTCTGATTCTCTCGTTATCATATCAAAGGAAGTTCCACCAACAACATGAATTTTGCAAAGCTACTTTTTCCTAAAACCTACACGTAGGTTAATCGACTATGTCATTGATGGCATAACAGTGAAATGCTGAGTGTAAAAGGGAAAAGGTAGATTGCCCTGTTCCTCTCGCATACCAGTATTTTCGTGGACCTCAGCAGGACAGATAAGGATACAAAGAATGGAAATGCAAACATTTCTGGCATGTCTTATTCTCTCAGGATTTTGGCAGGTGTTTGGAAGAATACCAAAAGGTAAATGATACTCTTGATATCCTGTTCCGGTCATATGACACTTTTGAGATGTTATGAGTTGGGAGATGCTGAATGCTTTGTAGTGATATGGCTGCTTTGGAAACAGTTGTTTTAATGGTATCATCTTAAACTATCTTGCTATTTAAACTGGATGCTGCAGCAGTCTAGTAAAGTGAGTGTCACAATGCAGTATTGGTCAAGCTGTACACCAGACTGCTGAAGCAGTCAACCACAGAACAAATTTCACATCCATACACTGATACAATTATACATGTGTGCTTCAACAACAGACCTGTCACTATAGTGGCGATATTTGGATATCCATAGAAAAACTGAGAGTGTTGCAGATTTGCCTATTTGTAGTGGATGAATCTTCTCATACATGTACATGTACGTATACGCCTCTCAGATTAACTGGATGGCTTTTGACAGAATGTTTTAAAATCATCAATGTATCAAACTTTAATCCCTTCAATTCATAACTTCATTGACATCTGCACTTATTTCATCTGCTTTCTTTTATCCTGACAGCCAGCTTGTCCGTGAACCTTGATGGACAAGATAAGGATGTGAGGTAAACAAACCCCCTTTGCCTCATCAGCACATGTGATCTACCAGGTCACTTAAAGCAAATCGCTAGCGGGGTTTGTTGCGGCGCCGTGACAGTTGGTCCTCAATATCAAGCGCCATTTTGAGAAAAAGGCGAAGGAAGGATTTTAGTTTAATGGGAAATGCATTAGACAGCCAAACTTCGGAGGCGTATTCTGCAAAATCTGCCGCTTCGAAATCAATGTGAATAGGACAAAATGTACATTTTGACCGACTGAATTTGAAAATATCATTAATCCATTTTAACAAATTTTTAATGAAACCTCGTCCCCAGGCACAGGTGTTGCATATGATGGAGCACGGCTTTGCCTGGAGGCTAGATTCACTCGCTATGAGAGGGTCGCTCAAGAATCGAAACAAACCCCGCGAGCGATTTGCTTTAACTCCCTGGTTTCTTCCATCTCTTTCGTCCAATATCGTTTTTAAAGCAGCTCTGTTATTAGGTTTTCTACCTCGTGGTGACTGATGTAACAGAGTGCAGTGTAGGCTATCAGCAGAGCTTCGTGTAACCACCATACATGTAGGTTGGACAGGACACCAGTCTTATCAAAGTGGGGAGGGTACAGAGTCACCTCATCATGCATACATGTACCCTGGCACTTGTAATAATACTATACTTGGAACTTGCCTCCCGATTCAATATTTTTAAAAGCTTTATAGACGTCGGATCATCAGTGTGTTTCATAGGAGTTTTGTCAGACGAATTCACATTACCTACTTCATGTTTTAGTCTTAGGTACAAAAAGCACAAAATTGACACACAAAATGATAATAAACAAGAAGTCAATCTCCAGAATTCACGAATTTTCGACCCCAACCGGGGTCTTTTTCAAGTGGAACTTTACAATCTGAAACTCTAGAAAAGACTGAGCTGAAACCCGAATGTAGAACTACATAACCTGTGTAGACAGGACAAACAAGCAATTAAGGAAAGAATAGCGACCAAGCCCCACGGGTGGCCGCTGGACAATTAAGGAGAAACTAATTCAGCTGAAAGACAAGGGTTGAATAACTGCAGGGTTGCTCAGCCTGACCACAAGCAGAGTGTAAGCAACTGGCGCAGGGCTTCATTTGGCTGAAAGAAAGTTTATAAATTAATAAATACATAACAAGCACAAAGCGAAAAGATGCACAAAGGTCAACACAAAGTAAAGGAATATAAAGGAAGTCAACTTCCAGATTTGTAGGAAAAAAACAGAATGGATAATGCAAATCACTGAGCAATGAGAAGAATAGGGCGAGGAGGAATAGAGCAAAAAAGGGGGGAGGGAAAAACAAGGCCTAGACCAGAAGGGGAGCCACGAACCCTCCGCAACTGGAAAACCTAAAACGAAATAGGCCTACCAGGGTGAGAGAAAAGGAAGAACACGAATGCCAAATTGGGGTCTCAGGACCTCAGCATCTTGTGTTAAGACCTGAGGGGGTGATGGTTTTAAGGGTCCACATCCATTTCGACTCTGTCTGAAGGAGAGTCGTCTCATCTGGACATGTCTCGAGGATGGTGAACAACACGTCAGTGACAGAATGTCCTGGCAACTTAAAGTGGGCATAGAGTATCAAGCAGTCACGATCACGATCCTCTTTCCCTAATCTGATGTTGGACTTATGGTTGTTCATCCTTTGACGGAAACATGTTGTCTGTCCGACGTACTGATTGATGGTGGTGCATCTGGTACATGTGATGCAGTAGACCACATTTCTGCTGTCACAATCAGCGGGACCCCTCAGGCGGAGTAGATGGGACCTTCCCGTGGAGGAGCTAGTGATGTGGGACTGGGAGGGCAAGGAGATGCAAAGTTGACATTTCCGACCTCTCTTTGGTCCTTTCCCTGAACAAGGGCAAGGGTCGAAAAATGATGTCTTAGTTCATGTTTTAGTCTTAGTGGAAATGCGACGTTTGAAAAATCATATAAATTTAGAAATTCATCGTTTAATGATTACACAGGCAAGGCCACTATTCCTTATAAAGGTCTACTCAAATTACAGAACTTCAGTGTGCTGTTTTATGAAAGGATAGAAAAGTTCGGGAAATTGAATTCTTTTTTCATCCAATACAGATCACAACGAGGTGGTGCACAGTTTAATTTGGATCATAGAAACCATATAAACAATATGATATTGCGATAGGCCGTCATCCAAATACCGGTAGGTGGTGGGAAAATTATGCGAAGCAGTTGGAAGATGATGGATGGCATTTTTTTGTAGTGACATTTCAAAATCACCTCAACACAAAATGTAACATGTACGTAGATGGAAAAAAGAAGAAATTCATTGAGAAACGTCTGAGCGGTATATATGCACCTAGCATATATTCTGGTGACCTGAGAGAGGTCATAGATCTAGCAGTTCACTGGATATATCCAGACGTTGGATTGATCGGAAAGATGACCAAGTTGGAGATATATCCAGTCCTTTTGTCTGTTGCTGAGGTTCGAGAGATGTATCAAAGAGGTATGCAAGACCGACTTTATGATGTCCTTGGCTGCTCTTGCCGACTTATTTGGCAGTGACGCTTCATAAAGGCAGTGCAAGCAACCATAGCCAAGATGTCTTCCTTGAACACGCTTGTATTCACGTCTGTTAGAATTAACACATTTTATACCACAGCCCCATGTTCTAATGTGGTGAAATGAGGAACCCATACCTGGCAGGAGGAGTATCATGAACCCTTGGTGGACAAAATAACGTGCATATACAACATATTGGTGCGAAGACCATGTGTGCTGAGATGTCACCCGCCCTTTTTTACCAACTTATCGATTTGGTCACACACATGCCATGACAGCCAGCACTGATATGAGTGGCGAGTGGACAGGACAAAATAGATGCATCTAATATGTTTGATTTTGGGAAACAGCTACTGGCTTACTGTTTCTATCTGACGCCATACCCCGGCCGTTCACATCAGGATTTGTGCAGATTTTTATCTCCAGCTCCTGGCCTAGCACACATACTGGGGTAATTTGGGATTTCTGTCATCTGAGTGACGAATCTCTACTTCTCGCAGCGTCTGCTAGGCTAAAGAGGAGATTCGATTAGCCAACTGCTTTGATGTTTATGTTCTAACAGCCGTCACGTGGATAGGCCTACAGTCTGAAATAGTTATTTCTATTCATTAAGGACTACCGGTTATCTATTTTCAGTTGGATCAGTTTTCTACAGAACCAATCACAAGATTTCTAACATCACAAAATATCAATCTGCCCGGTCAGCATTGGAATGTATCAAATTATGCATAAATTATCAGTCACGCTGCAGGGACCTCCTCTACTTTGCCAGCACCAATGTCTGTGGATGCAACAATAGAAAAGCCCGGGCAATTCCATTGTATACACTACCGGTATACAAACCACCTTTTCTGGCATACAGATCGGCCAATTACGAGGAATATACATAGGTTTATTCATGTTGTAGAGGCTGTCTTGACGCATCCGGCCCGCGAACTTTTTTTCCCCAACTGATATATCCATTACGACCAACTTTTTCCCCAACCTATATAGCAAAAGCTAATCCTAATCCTAATTTTAATCCTAATCCTCATACTACTCCCAACACTAACCCTAACCCTAACCATAACCCTAAAGGCCCATTTACACATGCAACTTTTCATATGCAACTTTATGCAACTTGTTGCATAAACCTGATGAGACCAAAAAGTTGCATAAAAGTTGCATGTGTAAACGGGCATGCAACTTGTTGCAACTCCATCACGCTGGATGTTGCATCGATTTTTCTATGTGTAAACCGTCCCAAGTAGTTTGCAACAAGTTGCAAGTTGCTGCAACTTGCAACTTGGTGCAACCTAGTGTAAACCGCCCTTTACACTAACCCAACCATTAACCCACCATTCACTTCGTAAATTTCATTTCGTAATGGATATACTGGTTAGGAATCTATATTGGTTGGGAGAAAAAAATTCGCATCTGGCCCCGTGGCGCGTTAGCGCTGATTTCGCGCATGCGCACTTAAAACTTATACGGCCACTGTGAACGTGAATCAGCCGTAGAGACAGTGGGCCGCTCGGTCAGCTGTGCGAGGAATTGTGACTTTATTGCTGCTGCTTTTGTCAAAATATTGGTGATAACAGTGCGAGTCATGCCTAAGGTATGATCCGAACCATTGAGATCATGCATAGGAGCTTTGCAATGGTTTCGAGGAGGGTTTTTAGGGCTGAGGGTTTGAGGAGAATTTTTAATCCGTATCTTTGACCTTGTGTTTCTGATTGGTGGAATAGCCAATGAACTTTTCTACCAGCTGTCTACGGTGGCTTGTGAAATTATTTTTTTTCCTACTCGAACGCCACACTGTTTAACCAAAATGTTACAAATGGCCATTTTTGTGGTAAAATAATCTCTTTATGTAACTGTGTGGCTCCTAATGGGAAAATTCATCCAGTATATCTACGATAAGATGCTATAAAAAGTGTAAGACGATAGCGTTCGACTTCTAAAATGCCTTGCACGGGCCTTCGTAGTGTTTTTATGTATGACTAAAGTAGTTCTCAATGCAAATTTTTCGGCGCCGTAATACATGGGGTCATATGAATAAAAACAAGCAAATGCTTTTACTTCAGATTTGTGCGGCATTTGTATTGTGCATTTGTTCTTTTCTGTTTACGAGGACTGTTTTACCAATAAAAAGCAACTGTTTCTGTTATGTCATCGCTGTAGCTCTCTTTTTCGTGATGTATCATTTTCGGGAACTGTTGTGAGAAATATTTGTCAGAGGAACTATTTTTCAAGAGCGCATGCGCTCACACTCAACATGCGGATGGATGTGTTTTCATGATTTTCAGGTTTGTCATATTTGTCGGCTTTTTTGCATCATTCTCATCCACTAAATGCGCATTCTTTTCCAGAAATGTGAACTACCGAGTGAAGCCCAGACATTCGGCTTCTGAATCACAGCAATGGCAATTTGTTCAATCACTCGTAGTGAAATTAGGCCTATTTGACTTTTATCGGCAACACATTGATTGCCTGTCAGCTGTGCTGGTGAAACAAATTCAAACTCAAATTCGTTTATTAATGTTCGGAACTCTCAGAGACAATCCCAACACCCTTCCTCACTCTTTCCACAACAACAAATCCACCCTCTAAAACGCGCCACGAAGACTGCTTGCATACAACGACGCCCATCTACAATAAAGGCGCTGTGGTTTTGAAGATCTCTATGAGGAAATAAAGCGATCGGAATTGTCGTCGTGCACGCAAGCAGTCTTCGTGTCGGGTACAGAAAGAGGTCGGCGAATCGATCAGAGGGTTGTGGGTTCGACATCTCGGTGCCATCACAGATTATTTTTCGTTTTTGCTCATTTGGCAGCTGTGCTGAGGTCTTTACTGTTCAACAGCGTGGTGGCAAGTGAAACCAACTGTGGCCGTCCTAGAGGGTGTATCGTTTTCAGAGGTAGTTTGGAAGTGCTTTGTGGCTGTTCGTAATTTCTACCTCTGCCGCTTGGGGTTTATATCTATTAAGTTCAGCTTTAAGATGAGAATTTTCTTAAAAATCTCCTTAACTTTAAGGTACCTCATCAAGTCTCTTAAGTGCAAATTTTGTCCTTATTTCCAGCGAAAAATACAAAAATTGTGGCTTTGCCATATTCAAACATGTGCAGCAGCATCATTTCTTTAAAGCTCTTGTTATTGTTGGTTGCATTGAAGTTAAAGCCCCACAGTATTGAATTTTACGATATTTTCAAAATGTTAGGAGAGAGCACAAAGAGGTCTCATAGCCTTGTGAAGGTCCCCAAAATGCTTGTCTGATACGTACTTCAGAGAATCAAGGCCTAGTTTTCAGCACACATTAGAAAAAACGACAGGGAGAGCTCTAATGTATTCAGATGGAGCGCAGTACATTTTACACTACGGCTGACGTCGTGACGTCGGTGCACTGACGTCAAGAATCGCGGCGATGATTTGCGTTTTTCAAATTCAATACAGTGGGGCTTTAATGAAGTCAAAAGGGTGCGGGTACAAATGATAATTCGGGACAGTGAAAATCCTTTTGATTTTTGCTTGGATGATGGGATATACATGTACAGTACAAGAGATTTCGCTTTGATAAAGTGGGAATACTCTTTATTATCAATCTCCTTGCTGCAGATACAGAACCACGTATTGACAGAAGCCACGCAGTTCCTGCTTTACTAAGAGAAATCCTACTGACTTGAGAAAATTCCCATTACTTAAGAAAATCCTTAACGTGTACAACAAAAATTGTGGCTTTGACCTATTCAAACATGTGCAACAGCAGCATTTCTTTATAGCTCTTGTTATTGTTGGTTGCATTGAAGTTAATGAAGTCAACATTTCTATTTCATACTCTTTAATTGTATCTCCTTTATTTGTGACCCCTCGCATAACATAAAACCAAGAATATATAAGTACCAAGAATGTACAACTCAAAATATGTGCCAAAAGTGAGTTTACTAATTTGCCTTTGGTGAACCTGTAACTGAAGGGATTTTAATTTGTGAAGGATTATTGTGTAGAGAAGATAATTACGAACAAAATGACACCTCCCGCAGTTATGTGCACTCAGAAATAACCGAGTTACTGAGTAGTTTTGAGTGGACCATATTTTCGACAAATTGATATCGTACTTGATCTCAGGGTCGGGCACTCTGACCTAAACGACAAATCCATGGTTTCACCAAAATCAAAAAAAAAACTTTGAACGCCAGTAATATGTCTGTAACTTTACATAAGAATATTGCCGATATTCTAAATAATACAGTTCAGTCAACAACCGATAAATCTAAACATTGCTTATTTAATTAGAAGGCCTATAATTACCGTACGCCCTCTATTATCAGAAAAAAGTAACTTAATGCCCATCCGTTTGATTGATTGCTAAGTTGTACATTCTTGGTACTTATACAGGGTGGTCCAAAAAAAATGGACAAGCATACTTCCACTACCCAGAGCCCGAAACTACTGATGGCATTGGATGGAGAATCTTTCTAGAAGAAAAAGGACACCAAGATATCCCGATTCGGTCCAGTGGTTCGAGCTGCAGACCCTATTTTGTAAAGCAAGGTCGAGGTCCTTGGTGAATTGTTCCACACAGAACAATTAAGAACTTACACTACAGCGTAGCCTTGTAACTGAGAAAAGGAATATCCTGAGGAAAGATGAGACAAAAAATGAAGAACAGGTGCATGTAGAACATGAAAACCAAACTTTGGCATTGTTGCATAACAAATAATGCCCGTTATCTATCATGCTGAATTCGCGGTTCACCGTTAAGTTAGTTATTAAGGACCACTGACTTTGCTTCACAAAAATGGCTCTGGAGGTAAAACTACTGGACCGAATCGAGGTATCTTGGTCTTATTTTCCTTCTAGAAAGATTCTCTGTCCATTCATACCAGTGGTTTGGGACTGAAGGTGGCGGAAGTATGCTTGTCCATTTTTTTTGGACCACCCTGTATATTCTTGATAAAACTGTTTGGGTTCGGAGATTGTTTGGACTACTCGCAGAGTAGTGATGGACGCCTCGTTTAAACATGGGCCATTGAACCATCTTTTTTGAAGATGGGGATTTGGTCTAGTGGTTTAAGGCGTGCTGCCCCTTAGTGCTGGCGATTGATGCCTTATGCGAGGGTCCGTGGGTTCGATTCTGGTAGGAAGCAATGTCTTTCACCTTAGAAACCCTATTTCTATTTCATACTCTTAACGTGTACAACCATGTGCTGTGGAAACAGGGATTCCCTGGGCATTCCCAGTGTGAGCTATTGTAAGAGTGAATTCTATTGGTTACTGCACAGGCTAAATTTAGCTCTAGGCCTAAAAGAAATCCTACTGAGTTGAGGAAATTCCTATTATCTAAGAAAATTCTCAGCTCAGGAAATTCGTAAGGTGCTTCGTGCATACCACTTGAAGCTAAGAATTCTTTTATGAGGTTAAGGATAATCTTACACTTAATATAAGGATTTTTTGTGCATACGGGGCCTGGTCACTGAAAGCAAATCGCTCGCGGGGTTTGTTGGGGCGCCATGACAGTTTGGTCCTCAATATCAAGAGCAATTTTGAGAAAAAGAGGAAAGAAGGATTTTAGTTGAATGGTAAATGCATTAGACAGCCAAACTTCGGAGGCGTATTCTGCAAAATCTGCCGCTTCGAAATCAATGTGAATAGTACAAAATGTACATTTTGACCGACTGAATTTGAAAATGTCATTAATCAATTTTAATGGAACCTCGTCCCCAGGTGCACGTTTGCATTTTTACACAGGTTTTGCATATTATGGAGCACGGCTTTGCCTGGAGGCGAGATTCACTCGCTATGAGAGGGTCGCTCATGAGAATCGAAACAAACCCCGCGAGCGATTTGCTTTAACTCCCTGGTTTCTTCCATCTCTTTCGCCCAATATCGTTTTTAAAGCAGCTCTGTTATTAGGTTTTCTACCTCGTGGTGACTGATGTAACAGAGTGCAGTGTATCAGCACAGCTTCGTGTAACCACTGGCTATAGGCCTATATATAGGTAGGTTGGACAGAGCACCAGTCTTATCAAGGTGGGGAGGGTACAGTCTCCTCATCATGCATACTGTGGCACTTGTAATAATGCTATACTTGGAACTTGCCTACCGATTCGATATTTTTAAAAGCTTCCTAGACGTCGGATCATCAGTGTGTTTCATAGGAGGGGTGTCTACAAAACTAAGACCTAAGACCCAAGACCTAAGACCCTAGTAGAAAACTGTGAGCCCAACAACTATAAAACTAAGACCCTAGTAGAAAACTGTGAGCCCGACAACTATAAAACTAAGACCCTAGTAGAAAACTGTGATTGAAAACTGTTTATAGTTATCGGGCTCACAGTTTTCTACTAGGGTCTTAGATCTTGGGTCTTAGTTTTATAGACACCCTTTCATAGGAATTTTGTCCGTAGACTGGTCCCCTGTCGTATCGCTCCGTTCCTCCACTACTACGACAGGCCGCGTCCGCCATGTTTGCCTGTTTTCTGACACACGTATGCAAATGAGCAATAAAGACTTTCAACGTTGCGGGGAGTCTCTAAAAACAGATATGACTCATGGCGCGACCGTTGATGACGTTTGGCTGACCAATCACATGCCGAGTTGGCGTTCAAAATGCCTGTCGTAGTAGTGAAGCGAGAACTACGACAGGGGACCAGTCTATTTTGTCCGACGAATTCACAATACCCGGATACCTTCATGTTTTAGTCTTAGTGGAAATGTGACGTTTGAAAAATCCTATAAATTTGGGACGGTCCTATCTTTTAATGATGACACAGTCAAGGCCACTATTCCTTATGAAGGTCTATTCGAATTACAGAAATTCAGTGTGCTGTTTTATGGAAGGATAGAAAAATTTGGGAGAAGGAATTCCTTTTTCCAGTACAGGTCACAACGAGGTGGTGTACAGTTTAATGTTGGAAGTAGAAACCAAGTGGGGATTTCGATAGGCCGTTATCCAAATAGGTGGGATAATTTCGCGACACCGATGGAAGATGATGGATGGCATTTTTTTGTAGTGACATTCCAAAATCACCTCAACACAAGATGTTATATAGATGGAAAAAAAAGAAAAATTCATTAAGCAACTTCCGAACGATACACATGTACCTAGCATATATTCTGGTGACCTGAGACATGTCATAGATCTAGCACTTCACTGGGTATATCCAGACTTTGGATTGATAGGAAAGATGGCCACGTTGGAGATATATCCAGTCATTTTGTCTGCTGCTGAGGTTCAAGAGATGTATCAAAGAGGTATGTTAACTGGCTTTATGATGTCTCCGGCTACTCCTGATGTTAATTCGGCAGTGACGCTTCATAAAGACCGTGCAACCTAGCCAGGATGTCTTCCTTGAACACACCCCTAAATTAAAGATAATATATCACGACTTCAGTGTTTACATTTAATGTTTGTAAACATTGATGTTTACATTATGTTATTTTGGACTTTTGGGACAGGCCAACCCACCAAATTGAATATTTTCAGTATCAAAAGAGTTTCTAGAGGGGCATGCCACCAACAAATTACTCATAAAAGAAAGAAAGACGAGACATAAACAAACAAAATGTAAATAAACAATGATTTTCGTGGCCCGCGAAAATATCCGTGATACATTATCTTTAACGTCCGTAAGAATACACATTTTATACCACAGCATCATGTTCCAATGATTAGTGGTGAAAGAGGAACCCATACCTGGCAGAAGCAACGGCCGAAAAAGTGGGTAGCATCATGAACTCTAGGCGGGCAAACTAGGGTGCATACAACATATTGGTGAGAAAACTGGAATTTGAAGACCATGTTTTGAATGTCACCCGCCCTTTTTTGCCAACCTATCGATTTGGTCACACGCCATGACAGCCAGCACTTGAGGAGTGGACATGACAAAATATCTATTGTTTTATTTTGGGAAAGAGCTACTGGCAACTGTTTCTATCTGACAACGTACCCCGACCATCAACATCAGGATTTGTGCATATTTTTATCTCCAGCTCCTGGCCTAGCACACACTGGGGTAATTTGAGATTTCTGTCATCTGAGTGACGAATCTCTACTTGTCGCAGCGTCTGCTAGGCTAAAGAGGGTATTCTAATAGCCAACTGCTTTGATGTTTATGTTCTCTCAAGAATCTGGTCATTTCTATTTATTATGATCAAATATCTATTTTCAGTTGGATCAGTTTTCTACAGAACCAATCACAAGATTTCTAACATCACGAAATATCAATCTGCCCGGTCAATCTCGTACCCAGATCTACCTCATCCGAGGATATCTCTGGAAAGGGCTTGCGACTTGTCCAAAATTTCTGGACAACCGCTGGCAGCGTGCCAAAATGTTTGTTTCCCACAATATTTCGTTCTTCGATGACTGAAAAAGATAATATATGCCTAAAGAGCCATATAATACACCCAAAACACGAAGTTGTTTGAGTATTAGAGCAATTTCAAACGAATAGTTTAGTTGGGAAAATGAAACCACATGTGCCAGTTTCGGTGTGATTCGCTTCAAAATTAGTATATCGCGCATGCGCAGTATTCCTGAAGTCGTTAGCCCTTTCCAGTGGTGTTGTAGGAACGTAAACCCACCGGGGACGAGTTTGCTGCCCGGTCAGCATTGGAATGTATCGAATTATGCATAAATTATCAGTCACGCTGCAGGGACCTCCTCTACTTGGCAAGCACCAATGTCTGTGAATGCAACAATAGAAAAGCCCGGTCAATTCCATTGAATACATTATACAAACCACCTTTTCTGGCATACAGATCGGCCAATTACGAGGAATATACATAGGTTTATTCATACATGTTGTAGAGGGTGTCTTGATACATCTTCATGTCAATTAAGAACTCGAGATATGGTTATTGATTGAAATCCGATTTGATTCTCATTAATTTGTACAAGTGATTTTTTGAACTGAAAATTTCTTGTTCTTTTCACTGTTAAGTATCCATCATCAGTTTAAGACTCACCAGAAGATCAATTTCACCCTGAATGGAAGCATGCGAGAAATCAACATTACAAGCAGTGCCAATTTCAACAGGCCCAATCGAATCAGCTCCGTCCTATTCAAGATGTTGGGAGATAGTGAATTTCACCTGATGGCCTGCACGATTTGATGATACGTTTTGTTTCAAATTTCTTTCTGCCTACTTGGATGCGGTTCTCACTTGGCCGGAATCCCTCAATATCTGTGCTCCCTTTGGGAGCGCCTTGGTGATAGCGCGTCAAAATGCAGTTTTGATGCACAGGTTGTACTCAGAACTGGTTCTAAGAGCTCAAGTGAGGTTAACTGAATGGGCAGCTCTTTGAGTTAATTAACGAGGAGGGGTTTTGCAAAGCTTTACTAATTTCTTTCAATGACGTAGAAACACAGTTTCTCATTTTTGTTCTGCTACTGATCCTCTCATAGCCTACTAGTATTTACCTGGAGCTCACTGGACGGATAAGGATGCAAAGAATAGAAATCCAAACATTTCTGGCATGTTTTGTTCTCTCAGGATTTTGGCAGGTGTTTCGAAGAATAACAAAAGGTAATGATATTGTTGAGCTCCACCTCAGGTCATACGACATTTTTCATACGAGTTGTGAGATGTTGAATTCGTTGGTAGTGATATGGCTGCTTTGGAAACAGTTGTTCATAATGGTATCATCTTCAGCTTCATCTTTAGGTCTCTTTCTATTTAAACTGGATGCTGAGCAGTCTACTAGAGTGTCACAGTGCAGTGTTGGTCAAGGTGTACTCACTACACCAGACTGCTGAGCAGTCAACCACAGAACAAATGTCACATCGATACAATACATGCTTCAACAACAGACCTGTCTCTACAGAGGTTCTTCACCGCCGTCACAACTCAATGCTAATAAGTTATTCGTGACCTTGCCCTCCTTGTTTTTGGAAATGTTCAGCCAATACTTGGGCTTTAGAGAGCCACTCTCATAACTTTGTGGTTGGCGATGTGGCAGTATATCACAAGTTGAAGATGTTGACAAGAGGATGCTTGTTGCTCTACTCATCCTGCACACTTGACACTAGATGGCGTTATCTTCTATAACACCACTAGCGCAGGTGCTAGGTTTCCATCTTGAAAGTAGTGCAGATTACTACATTTTGGTAAAGGTTTTTAACAATCGTGAACAGGCCAGCCGTGTCACCGCCAACCCAGTGGCATCTACGCTAGATGATGGACATCCTGGAACTCCACGTGTATTGGCTACGTCATAAAGACTACGCCACTACCCCTGGAAGCTTTCGCATGAATTTCTGTATTTGACCCACATCGGGAAATCAATGTACCAATCAGAGCCCGCCTGAGATTTGCCCGTTAACCTCGCCTTCAGGTTTTGGCATGATACCAACTGAACTCTTCAGTAGGACAATCTACTTGCGTAGCAATTGGGAGCGAGGTAACAGAAAACAACATGGCGAATGCTACAGAATGACAGCGAGCGATTCGCGATTTCAAGGCCTAATTTTCCGGATTCAAAGCTTGAATCCGCTGCAACGACAGGCAAGGAATACTTTTATTGATGGAAACAATGTACACGTGTGTACAAAAATGGGAAGCAGCAAGTGAATTGTACCAGTCGGCGCTAATATTGTCAGCCCACGTGTACCGGGTAGGTACTTGCCAAGCCGTGAATTTCATTAGCTCTTCCATCGATCAGTCGTACGGGGGATTTCCTGGTATAGGGGATTTCTTCCAGTTTATGGATAAAAATAAGGATAAGTAGTAATTCCGTAATGATAAGAAGGTCAATAAACACTACACAATGACATATCTATTTGAAATAAACAGACTAAATGTGAAAGTACCAAATGCATATTTGAACGGTGGGGTGGTAACAGAACAGCCTGTGAAATACAGGTGACGACTGCGAAAGATGCCAAGGGTTTGTGCGAGCGTAGTCGGAGGGCGGAGCGATGTCGCAACCCTTGGTAGCCAAGATGGATGATAGATGATGTTGAAAAGTGGTGCTGTTGGGTTCAAGGCGAATATTTTCAGACTTAAAGGACTTCGTGTTGATAACAAGTGGTATTAGAAATGAACTGAATACTAATTAGAAAGAATTGTGCGATTAGGCCGACCGAACTATTTCTACATGCGCGCCGGCAAAATCCAAAATGGCGGCCTTCCACCTACGCTAGTGGTGAAATGAGGCACGATATTTCGCCGCTAGTGTCAAGTGTGCTCATCCTGGTGGTGTCGGAGGGACAACAACATTCTGTTGTCGCACCTGATGGACCCCAAACTACCCTACATTTTGTGGCCCAAGTATTTTATCACATTAACATGAATGAAACTCAACAAATGACAGGAGGCAACAAGAAATGTCAGAGATAATTAGGGAGGAGACTCCATCTGATTATCCGTTCAATGGATTAATAAATGACGGTAACACCTGCTATGCAATTGCAGTTCTGCAGTGCTTAAAGCATGCGGGTATGCAACAACACTTACAGAGACACCTTGTAAATCGGAATTTGGACCATGTTTTTCAAAGAATGTATGACAGACTCACCAATGAAATGTCTGTGATTCCTCACGTGGATGCAGTAAATGCCTGCTTACAGGAACCTGTATTCATTGTTCCACAGTTGCAAGATGCTGGAGAATTTCTTCAACTGATGTTGGAAAAATTACATACTGAGGAAGGATTTCTTACTTCTTGGCCTTGTCAGTGCATTTGCCGACGATGCATGGGGGTGACCGCTTTCTCCTAACATTGAATCAACGTCAGGATAATGAGGGGGAAACTTCACTTGATGAGCTATACCGGGGGCACTCTGCCATTTTCAGGAATCGTATGTGCTGGAGACAGTGTTTTCTTTATCTCTGTATGCTCCGCTTATTACATCTGCAACCCCATGTGCTCTCTGAAAAAGGCACATCATCAAAGGAGCACAACAGTATTATCATCCGTCATCATGATCCCTAAAGGACATGATATAGTTATTCTTGCATCAGAAATTCCATGTTGACGAATTTACTAGTCAATCTATTTTCCATTTCAGAGCTTTCCAAATAGCTGCATAGAGAAAATTTACTTGGTGGATTCACAGCAGACTTGGAAAACGAGTACGATTAGATATAACACCATGTGCTGTCAAGATAATCCGAGGGAGACACCCAGATCCCAATGGACACTAGTCACTATACTGGGTTCAGAGAAGCAGTATGAGACTGACACTGTATATCCTAACTACAGTTGGTTAGGAATGATGTAGGCTACTAGGCTCAGTGAATGAAAAAAATTATACTTGCTCTTTTAGGTAGCCTAATGATTGAGAACTGACCATTCTAATGGAGAACACGTGCCTTGCCAAATCGAAATATTTAATAAGGTGATCTTGAAGTCTGTCTGGATGTCGTGATTAGTTACAGACATAAATATAAATGCTCATTTTGAAAACGGAATTAATTTCGGAGTTGTTCCTCATCAATTCTCGATAGAGTTGCAGTTCCAGTGTTCCTACTGCACTAGCCAAATATAGATATACTAGGGTATTGTACAGGTTACCACATTGGTAATATTATGAGATATGGCTCGAATTAACACCAGTGTCCATTTCAGTATTGCTGACAACGGACTGTTACGTTACAATTACTACATGTCGGCCTATTACCCAGATATGCGTGCAAACCTACACAGTCATCGTAACTTTTGCTTGGTGTTGCCAAAAGTTGCAAAAATGGAAAACCCAGCTCTCCTTGCCATGGCATATACCATCAACTTTGATGAACTGTCGATCGTGGTAACTGAAGACGTTGGTGAGGTTTCGCAAATTTGACGAAACACGAAGTACGAAATACGAAATTGGACTTAATTTTCTTGAGGTAATAATATATTTTAGCAGATAGCTGGTACCACAAAAAATCGCCGGGTGCAAGAGCGTCTTTTAGCATATGACATTGGACCGATAGAGTTACGGTGTATATTAAAGCTGAACTTAATATATGTAAACCCCAAGCGGCAGAGGTAGAAATTACGAACCGCCACAAGGCACTTCCAAACTACCTCTGAAAACGATACACCCTCTTGGACGGTGACAGTTGGTTTCACTTGCCACCACGCTCCTGATGAGGAAAGATCTCAGCACAGCTGCCAAATGAGAAAAAACGAAAAATAATCTGTTGTGGTACCGAGATTCAAACCCACAACCCTATGATCAATTCGCCAACCTCTTTCCATTTGCGCCACAATGTGACTACTTGCACACAACGACGCCGATCTACAATGAAGGCGCTGTGGTTTTGAAGATCTCAGTGAGGAAATAAAGCGATCGGAATTGTCGTGATGCAAGCAAGTAGTCCTCGTGGCGCGTACATAAAGAGGTTGGCGAATCGATCAGAGGGTTGTGTGTTCGAATCTCGGTGCCATCACAGATTATTTCTCGTTTTTTCTTGTTTGACAGCTGTGCCGAGATCTTTACTGTTCAAGAGCGTGGTGGCAAGTGAAACCAACTGTGACCGTCCGAGAGGGTGTATCGTTTTCAGAGGTAGTTTGGAAGTGCCTTGTGGCTGTTCGTAATTTCTACCTCTGCCGCTTGGGGTTTATATCTATTAAAGCGATGTGTCAGCCAAAAAATTTGAATGGAAAAGGGGACGAATCTTTGTTTACAAACACTCATTTCCTGCATTCTGATTGGCTGTGAGGGCAATGTTTACAAACATCATCCTTCTGTTTACAAAACGACTGTCGATTCGCTTAAGTTCAGCTTTAAACTTGGAAATGTATGTTTCGTTTCCCCTTCGGAGATACGGAGTGGAAATTTAAAGATTTAAGATGCACCATGACTCTTTCGGTCTTACGTGATATGCTAAAAGACGTACTGGCAGCCTGGGCATTTGTGGTACCAACCATTCCCAGAAATACATTACGTCACGGCAGTGAAGTTGAATTTCGTATTTCGTACTTCGTGTTTCGTCACATCTGCGAAACTGCACTAATTTCGGGGACATTTATAGTGGATTGTTTCAGAGGTTCTATGTCCATCGGGCTGGCAGAGACACTCACAGTTATTTAATGAGGAACCCCTGGCTTTTTGGACCGTCACTTGTATTAACCCAGCATGAGTTTAATACTCTTTTTGTTGAGATCAGGTGGGCCCCGATCCTTGCTGCATCATTACCAAATTCTTGTGTTGCTTCTTCGTATATGCACGAATTTTAGATTCTGTGATCCTCTCGGTTCAAGCCATCATGAATAAATGGTGGAATCACAGTTCCAGCCACTGTACTTTCTGCACTGCACTGTTCTCAACAATAGCTGGAATGTTCCGGAATATTCCAGCACAGTGCTGGCTTTGGTCATCCAACCAAGGTATTCAATACCTTTTAAAGATTGGTGGATAGATTGGACACCCAAGCCTAACCACCAATTCCAGCTGGCCTAAGAAGGCGAGTTGATAGAATCAGGAAAAGGTCCATGCTAATGCCCGCTGGACAGTGTGCCAGTCAGATTTCAGTGTCGCCCATGGTGGTGCCAACAATTGCAGCCAACATGGAGACGGTTCACGGCGTGTTTCACTGAAATCAAGCAAAGAAAAAGTCACTCACTGTATCCCTGGCCAATTCATCAACAATATGCGAGTGATTTGGTTCGTGCACAAGCAATGTTCTTTGCAATGTGAAAATCCGGAAATATGGAAATACTGCCGGTATATATAGTGTGAATGCGGCTTTAATTTTGCGCCTCAGACACTGGATATCGAACTAGGCCTGCCCCTGTCTCGAGTTCGGCAGCAACCTAGGCCTTGTTTCTGGCACTCGCTAGCTATGCTTATTTTTGTACGGCCGGTGTTTCCAGATTTTGTTTTGAAAGTCAGAAATGATACGAGCAAAGGAGGTAAATAGCGCCACATAGGCAATGTAAATGTACCAGCACCTCCTTCCCCCTTTGAAGTCGTTAGTCTGAGCTGACTCCCCTAGTTTTAACCCACTTTTCTGGGCATTCAGCCACGTGTTCTCAAAAGTTGCAGATTCAACATGGCATCATAGTGTCGCGTTTAGAATTTCACTTGTTCGGGCGTTGTTGGAAGGTTACATGGTGATCTCGGATGTTCTGCTCCTGCCCTATGGTTCCCGATAAGCCATAGGCCTCTCCTCATTGTGGAGTGAAGATGACTTTTGGCGTATATCCACGTTTTTCGGTAGTGTAACTCAGTTTCATTCTCTGCCAAGTGGTGGCAGCACTGTACGTCTGGGCTTGGGTGTGACATGGTCTCAGACAAAACAACTCGAAGAGGAAAATTCCAAACTTGTTGTTATGGTCAACACACACCAGTGTAGGTCTATGAGGGACAATCTTCTTTTTGATAGGTTACCAGACCCTCAAAACGATTCTGAGGACCCAAAGGAAGTTGTCCTGAAAGTTATCGAGGAAAAGCTGAATATTCCCCATACCGAAGTTGACATCGCAAGGGCACACAGGATCGGGAAACCGAGACGATCGGATGAACACCCGAGATCGATAGTAGCATGAATATATAAGTACCAAGAATGTACAACTTAGTAATCAATCAAAAGGGTGGGCATTAAGTTACTTTTTCTGATAATAGAGGGCGTACGGTAATTATAGGCCTTCTAATTAAATAACCAATGTTTATATTTAACGGTTGCTGACTGAATTGTATTATTTAGAATATCATCAATATTCTTATGTAATGTTACAGACATATTACCGGCATACAATTTTTTTGTTGATTATGAAACCATGGATTTGTTGTATAGGTCAGAGTGCCCAACCCTGAGATCAAGTACAACATCAATTTGTCGAAAATATGGTCCATTCAAACTGCTCTTTAGCTCGGGTATTTCTGAGTGCATAAAGCTATGGGCGGTGTCATTTTGTTCGTAATGATCTTATCTACACAATAACCCTTCACAAATTAAGATCCCTTCGGTTATGGGGTCACCAGAGGCAAAGTAGTAAACTCATGTTTTGGCACATATTCGGAGTTGTACATTCTTGGTACTTATATATTCTTGATAGTAGTGAGGTTTAGAAATCAAGATGACCGTAGGAAAGTGAAGATGGCCGCTTCAAAGTTAAAGGGCACAAACCTGTGCATATGGGATCAGTTCCCCAAAGAACTGAGGCGAAAGGGAAATTTCTGAGACTGGTTTTGAAACGAGCGAGAGAGATGGGGAAAAACGCTCGGCGTGTCAGAGACAAATTGTACGTCAACGGCCGACTATGCGAAAACATGGAAGAGTTGCAAAATTCACTCCCCCCCCCCGTGAACCTCAACCGACGGCGCACCAGGTTTACTAGGGATTTGCCGAGGTTCATGGTCTTGAGCCTGATACGGGGACGAACCAACTCCGTGAAGTGTTACAACTTCTTACGTTGAACGTTTTGACTTAAAATCTAAATTGATAGCTGATGATTTTGAGGAATATGTGCGGAACTATGACATTCTATTTCTTACTGAAACAAAGTTAGATGACGTGGACGATGTTTCTTTACCAGAGTATAAAATACATGTATGGGTACATGTATGGGCAAAAAACCGAAATGTTTTTTCTGTGCCGTCTATGTAAATGATGTAACTGCCACACCCTGAAAGGGTTTATTCTTGGAGAGAACCACATGGAGGCGACCACATGGTTTGTGTAGTGCATCAGCCAGATTATAGATGGCGACACTGCTCAGTATAATATAGATTGAGAAAGCTAAGACAGCAGTTGTTACTTCATGTCGCTGTTGTCGGGTCTTCATGTTATGGAGGTGTTACTGTGTTTTGATTAGTTTCTCAAAATATTGTTCCTTTGTGTTTTTACAGATTTTACACATATTTTGATGGCGTCTCTGTATCATCTCAATAAAGACAAGTCGTCTTCATTGTCCATCTCTCATCATCATTCTCATGTCTCGGAACCCGGCTGCTACAGTAAAATCTCTTGTCATATCATATCATACCGTGCCGTTGTATAAGACATCCCAGCAATATACAGGCTTTTGTCCCCATAACGGAGCAACGATGTATACTTACCGTCATTTACCTATGGGATTATCACCATCTCAAGCACTATGGCAGCAGAAAATCAATAATATATTGTCTGAGGTCAAATACATGGATACCTTTTGTATTGCCGTTCACGATGTGCTGATTGTATAGAGTCTTGACAAGGATCAACAGACCAAAGATCTGACTAGTATTTTCACAGCTTTTCAGGCCACGGATTGAAAATATCACCAGCCAAATGCAAACATTTCCGAAATAGAGTCACCTATGTATGACACGCCATCTCCATTTCTGAGACGGGAATAGTGCAATGCAATTCGCAATATCAAACGACCACTATCACCACGAGATGTTAAACAAACGGTTCAACGCTGTAACCTTCCTGTCCATGTACTTGCCAAAGTTGCAATTACTGTTTCAACTTCACAAAAATGCTTTTAACTAGGAAAAATGTGACATTCCAATAGACTCAGGAACATGAAGACAGTTTTTGCACCAAGGGGAAATACACATTTCCAAGAAATAGCCGAATGATCCTGAAGAGTTCGTCACAATGTCACGTGAATACGCCAGCATGTTAAAAATAGAAATTCCACGTAGACCTAGTCAAAAAAACATTGCCGAAAGACGTTGTTCATTAGTATCGATGCCAGGTGACAGACCAGATATTAAAAATGGGTTCGTGACCATGAAACCTTTGTTCGCCAGGGTATCAGTATGCCGTAACTCTTTGTGAACTCAGCAGCCTAAAGGCGCTGCTCCACGTGACAGTTTTCTGTCGAAAGTTTGCTGTCAGATAGTCAATTATTGCTATCATACAGTGCCGTCTGACAGCAATGTTTGCTGTCTGACAGCAATAATTTTGCTGTCTGACAGCAATAATTGACTATCTGACAGCAAACGTTCGATAGAAAACTGTCAGGTGGAGTGGCGCCTTAAGGCTGAGACGTGCAACTGAAAAATGTCCACCGCTCACATGACGCGTCCTGGCCAATCATATTCACGCAAGAAGAATGAGGCCTGACGACGTTGAAATGTTTAATAATAGGCCTATGGCTCTCTTTCCTCGGAGTCGGCTCATCCGGATCGAGGCCAGTTCACTTCCTTTTTATACAGTGCAAAGCCATGTGATTTGTACTGTCCTACCCACTTCTTCATCAACGTCGTTGGTTTTCCCTTTTTTTGAACGCTACCATCCGTCCAAGTCCGTTTTGCCTAAAGGAAACATGGACACTGATCTATTTTATAGGCGAAAATACATTGACTACATCATATCTCTTATGTTTCAGACGTATCATGCGGACGTTCCTGTTTTCGTCAAAAGTTGCCTGCTCCAAACCCGTGAGTCTACTATCATCGTCACTCACTCCACGCATATCCAGCCGTAGCAAACTGATGACGTCATAATTTTTATTCAAACTCGATCTACACATCTCGTGCATTTCAAAACCAGAATACTCCCAGTGTTTAGTAGGATATTTTGTTTTCCCTGTGTACAAAAAACTTAAAGCGAACACCCCCAACGCTTCGTCAGTGACGATGAATTGTGCAGAGTGTTTTGGCAAAGAAACCTCTTGTTGCCGTATTGTAGGACGCGTGTGAAAATTTCGAACAACAAGAAGAAGCTGCAAGCGATATGTAACCTCGTTTATAAAGATGAGAACGGGATATTTTGCCACATGAAACAAGCACAACCAGGGGCGACCAGGGTTATCCCGCAGGATTTTGATCGGAAGTTGAAATTGAAAAGTTGAATTGTGGAAGAAAGCATACGCCATTTTTCCATTCTCAAGTTTTTGGTGTAAGTCGTAAAAGGACAAGGACATTCCTGATCGTGCGGACACGAAACAATAAAAAGCAAATCTTAACATATCTATGGTATGAAAAAGGAGGCGGACAGCACCATTACCAATACGGACTTCGTTGCATTGTTCTTTTGCCGGAGAAAGGAGATTTACAACCAGTTTTCCTGATAACTGGTACATCATTATTTCCTTAATAATCACAGATTTTCTGCGGGTCTTCCTGAGAAGAATATTCAGGCGATAGTTAGGAAAGCTCTTGTAATAAACCATGGTACCTTTAAATATGCGACCGTAGTTGGAAAAGTTATATAATACCCGATACAGGTTGTTTTGACGTGGAGTGTACACCAGGAACCTCGTCCAAGGCACTGGTTGCTCTATGTAGCGTACCGTTACAAATGGCTGGATGAGGTGAAAAGAAACGGAGAGATCTCTTTCCGTAGATCTGATTGGTGGAATAAACGACATTCGATGACGTAATCTGTAGTTGTAAACTTTCTTTACCTATGGACATGATGAAAAGGAGGTCAAAATCGTCGGAGTGTAAAATTTTGAATCGGGAGGCCAACACTCCTCCTCAGATGTTAATACATCATGATTGATCGCCCCCATCTTGAATATATTAGGGAGTTTTAAGAAATCAAGCGATAAACGTTAACTTAACGACAACGTTAGTTTTCATACTGGCGAATTCACCAGATATAAATTGCATTTTCGGTACAAAATATAACATTGTCGTAAAGTTAACGTTCGTCTTTTGATTTCTTAAACATCCTATGGTGCTAATTACAAATACGGAATGGGTTGTGTGGGTCGGGTCTGCCACCAGTGAAGTCACGGGTTCGATCCCTTGGCATTCTGGCATCTTTATGGGGAAGAGAGTAACTCTCCTCGACATCATAGGTTTCCTCCAGGGCTCCGGTTTCCTTCTACATCTCGTTAATATCACCCAGTTTATTTGATGAATAGCAATAATGCCCTAACTGGGCACTTGCGCTCCTGAAATATTTTAAAATAAAAAAATGTACGGAATAAATAATAATTTCCGAATGCATTATTACACGACTGCCATGGCTTCGCTCTAATCTTGGACACCATTCAGCACGCGGTCAACTACAGATTGAGGCCTGTCTCTACAAAATCATTAAATTCATTAATTTGTAGTTTCAAATGAGGGCCGCGAAAACGGATGTCAGGTTGACCTCGCGACGACACAGAAAGGGAACGAGAACGGGAACATGGCGACTTTTCAGATCACTTTAATATTCCGCGCGGTCGCGGCTCGGAGGCAAGAATTAGCCCCCGATTTGGTGTGACGTGACTGCAGTTACGTCTCACTTGCGACGGTCGGCATCAGTCGCGGATCAAAAAGATTAGGAATCACAAGAGCTGAAGTGGTCAACTTCTGTGCAATTCCACGACAGGTGTAATTTCGCAGTCGACCTGATTCTGTTCAATAGGCGTACACATGATCACTGACCATGATTTCTTCACTTGATGGGTCTGTTTCATCCTGGGGCAAGCAATCATAAGCCCCTTTTTCAACCATGCTCGGCAAAAATGGGTTTAGGGTACTCGACACGGTGCTACTTTTATCCGGGCCGAACCCCCCCCCCCCAACATGAAGTGGGTTCGAACGGGTCGAGCACGGCTCTGCTGAAAAACTGTACAGTGTAAACATGCTACTGGGCTCGGCCTACTTAAATAACTCACGTGTAGTGAAGTGCGCATGCTCATTTACCGGCCTTGAAGTCAATACGTCATTGCAGCGAATAACTTTGCGGTTGTATCAACACTGAGGAGGTTCATTGATTCGATCATTGTGTATTTTATCGTAATTATTTTAATTAGAAACGTGGTTTTTAGCCACTTTTATCGCATTGTGTACACACAGGCTGCTTGCTTGAGACTGCTTTTGCACAGACCTGTGTAGCCGTGGAACGCATCACATCGGCCAGATTTGGCCGACGTGTACGTCCGCGACCTTATCACAGCGTAGGAATAAAATAAGTCCCAAGTGACTGGCTTAACATTCTTTGTTTAATGCAAAAATATTTACTGATTTTTGTGAATAATTGTATGGCAAGTAACAACTATCATAATAAGCGAGGTTTGTAGGTATTTTGATCCTAGTAACTACGGGGATCGAGGGATCACATGATCAGCCAAGCCAAGTAGTTCGCTGTCAATCAGCCGGCGCCATCTTGATTTCCCACAATCCTGTGAGCACGGCGTAACAGATTGGTGCGAGGCAGGAGCGCCTTCTGTTGTAACAATGACTTTTATCGAAATCATTTTGCACATGCCAGACAGAAAGGCCCTCTCTCGCCTATTATGAGCTGCGTTGTCATTTCTACTTCACAATGAATTAGCAAAACCAAGTCATGGAAGCTTGTGGTCAGACGGTCAATTTCCTAAATAGGGTCAATTTTTAACACGGTCCACTTGTGATAGTCCATTGGGTAACTGGCATGACTGGTGGTTGACCGCTGTAAACTTTATTGATCTAAATTCAATTTGACGGTATTTGAATCGCGTGGTGAATTTCCTATCAACTGAGTGCAGACCTATAACCACAGGCAAACGTCAACACACAAAAAATATTGAATGGCCATTGATTCAGATCTACTCAACAGGACAACGACAGCAAGGGACTGTGTCAAAGGTGTGTCTGGCACGTGCAGAATAATTTCGATAAAAGTGGTTTAAAACCACCTTTCTAATTAAAATAATTGAAATTTTAAGATATGATACGAAAGCTCTCGATGGGAGGAACACGCTCCTATAAAAAATTTCAGTGAAAACCTGCAAATAAAAAAGTAGCCAAAAACATGACTTTACAAAATTTCTTCTATCAAAGGTGGATTTCACCAGATTTTCTGGACTTCGACATCATCAGATAGTCAGGAAAATTTGCTACCACATATGTTAGGCTCAGTCTCCTACATCTTAATGGTTTGGAGATATTCAAGAAAAACTACTGTCCATTTACTTTTTTCCATGAGTGTACGTAGTAAATCGGGTCAATTCGCCGACAACGCAATTGAGTAAAGCCTAGGTCACATACCCACCGGGCCCCGTACGATTTTTCCCACCCAGCGGCTTGCAGTGGATTTTAGAGACTGAAACAGGGATCTAAGATGAATTATGCCGAAATCGCCTTAATGGACAAGTGGAAATTAGATTGGATCAAACTGGGCACCGTAGAAATTGGCCAAAATGTCTGTTTTTACTCGCCGTACGGGCCCCGGAGTGGATATGTGACTGGGGCTTAAGTCCCTGGGTTGGAGAGTGGCGCGGTGGCGTCGGCTGTCGAGATAAAGTGGCAATACCATGCTCCTTTAATAGACAGGATCAGGAGGTCATAGGCCTAAACGTTTATCATGTTTAACATACAGGAAGATCGACAGAAGATGCGCATTGAATTGAAAGCCAAAATGACATGTTTTATTTTTGTCATTAACGCCAAAAGGGTGAATGTCGTCCTGGGTACCCTTAAAGGGTACCCAGGTCCAACCTGGGTATCCCTAAATGGCACCCAGGTACGTACTGGGTACCCTTTAGGAACCTATAAAGGATACCCAGTTTGAAATTCCTGCCTGGTGAGATACCTGGAATCCAGGTCGAATATGGTTCGTGTGCTGTGGTGCAGATTGCCAAATCACCATTCTTCAATCCGTGGAATTTCAAAATTTGACTGATTATCCGCTAAATTTTTGAAAAGAAGTTTGACCTGATATATAATTTTGATGTCAGTTTGTCTTTTGGCATGTTTTGTTCCTGGTTTTGGTCATTGTCGAGCTCAACATATTTGCTTTTAAACTTCGCGGCCTTTGGACACAACAAATGCCATCTCTGTAAAACGGTATACCGGCGAGATACTCTTTTAGACGCGAGTCTGGCACTCTGGTCGCCATAATGTCATCGCCACCGTGTTACGCTTGCGAGCATGACGAGCTGAACGGTAAAAGTACCATCAACCTGGATTCCAGGTATCTCACCAGGCGAGAATTTCAAACAGGGTATCCTTTAGGTTCCTAAAGGGTACCCAGTACGTACCTGGGTGCAATTTAGGGATACCCAGGTTGGACCTGGGTACCCCTGGGTACCCAGGACGACATTCACCCTTTTGGCGTCATTAACAAATTGAACATCGAATAATGCTGGAAAGGGGCTCAATAAAGTCTTACTTCGCGGCTTTGCTTCACTAAATTTGGCACGATCAGAGATGCTGCACTATCCTGAATGACCTGATGCAATGGGAGTTGAATTTTCGAAAACGACGTTTTGGGGGTCAGAATAAGGGCTTTGTTCTCTTCATCACTGTACAGCTTTATATAGTCATGGAATGTCCTCCGAGGAATTCTCTTTTTTAGTTTATGACACTTTGTAAGCACCATTTCCGCAATGACCGTTGTCCTCCAACCTCTCGGGACGAGCTTTTCAGGACACGTGCTCCTAAAAATGTCGCAGTTTCATTCTAGGAAGGAAAATGCGTTTCAGGCGCATGAATTTTTGAATTATTCGGGGGGATCCCCCCAACACCCCCGCCGACGCCTTGCATCTTATCTATGGTGTTCGCAGTTCTTATCGGGGGCTATGCCC
>NMRB01000338.1:383571-396946 GCA_002633025.1 Notospermus geniculatus | reverse complement strand
GGCATAGTAATGGGAAGCTGGTGATTGTTCTTGGGAGGGCATATTGTTTTTCTTCCCCTGTATTCTAAGGTATGAACACAATCACCGATTGCCACTGGTACTTCGCTAGTAGATATCTAATGTTCATGTAGCGACATAACTCCCGCTGCTCCTGAATCCACCATTACTGTTGCTGACTGCAAACAGGAACAACCTCAATTTTTTTCGAGCCAACAGCATCAAGTCTTATTGCAGTGGGTAGCAACACGGATCTGTTGCGTGCGTTCTCTTTTGAAAACTTGGGCTTTTTTCATCTTTATCCTGAAAAGAGAAACGGAGGATGGTCTTGACATCTGTGACCTTGAAAAGTAGGTCAAATCAAAGACCCTTTATATATGTCATGTACCCTCATTAGACGCACCTATGAAAAAAATTTGGAGATGACCTAGTCCTTAGTTTAGGAATTATTGAATTTTGAATTTTTGTTTTGGCCACCTGGTGGCCAAGCAAAGAATCGATTAGGACTGAAATTTAGTGTCATAGATCATCTGACAGAGGGGTTCAAATGTACCAAGTTTCATATCAATATGATCAGCACTTACGAAATGTGCCACCAAATGGCAAAATCTTCACCTTTGACCTCTATGACCTTGATGATGTCAAATTACAAATTCGTTACATATGTCATGTATCCTCATTTTTTAATACACCTATAACAAAAATTTGGAGATGATCGGGTCATTAGTTCAGGAGTTGTTGCACATTTTGTGTTTTTGGTTTTTGACCAAGCCAAAAATCGAATTGGACCGAAACTTGGTGTTATAGGTCATCTGACCCAGGAATGAACGAAGTAAGTGTCAGCCAGCAGTTTAATATGAATCGTGCCCTGCTAATGCTAACGGACAATGACGGACGCTGCTCGACAAAAGCGCATCCCAGGTGAGGTAAAAATTATCAGTTTGCGGCACGGGTTATGACGTGACGCCAGAAAGTGGCGAAGTGTCATCACCTGACGCAGCATGGCATTTCGTAACCATGGTAACCAGCCCCATGACACAGCTATCGTAGCCTGTAAGTAGCTAGGCTACTGTGTGTGTGAACATGCATGATATTTTTCATCATCAAATGTCACACAGTCTACATGTAGTCTACATGTAGTCTAGCTACATGTAGTCCAGCGTGAATGACCGATCGGCGTAAGCCTTTTGGCCATAAGCCTTACATGCATGGAATGGATGCATAGCATGCACATTGCCATGAGCCATCCATGCGAACATGATGATGATGAACGTAGCTGAGCTGAACACTGATAGTCAATAGACCCATTAGGCCATCTTTTTTGGCTTAGAAATCTAGGCCTACACTTGAAATGCATCTGCGTATATTGTCCCTATTTTGATATGGTACTCAACAGTAGAAACATTCGCAAACTTTCACAGCAGTATCCTCACACGGGACGTGTGTCAGCCGGATGGCGATGAGCCAGCAACGTAAATCATAGGCCGACCTGGCCTGGATCAGCTTTCACAACGAAATCACAGTAACATCCTTCCATTCCATTCCATAAATTATATACGTCAACAACAATCAAAATCATGCAAACACATGTTTTTTATTGTGAAATTTTGCAGAAGTTCGATGGATTACTCCGAATTATATTTGGCGCATATAAATGTAAGTGTGCTTCGGTTACTGCCACGGCCGTATCACTGTGCGACACTGAACTACTTTTTCAATTTTGTAACCGGGATTTATTGGCTTTTCCCATTACCGCGTATTGATACACATTGTTCTTCTTGTACTCTCCGCAGCAGAAACTTCTAGCATGACACGAAGTGAACATTGATGAATCTGGCCTTCACCACTGGAGATTGGCTGCGCCTGTAGTGTTAGAATGATAGCTAGAAGTGGGCCAAAGCCCACTTAATAACCCGCGAAATCAACATGATGATCTATAAATAGATCCGCGACAACTTTTATGCCGCAAAGATGGCAGCCAATACCGAAGCTTTCTAGCCTTAACGGCGGCTTCGGGAACTAAAATGGTAGTCTTGGCCCATTTCTCATGGTGCAGTGTAAACGGTCGTTCTGAGGTGCGCCTGCCCAGTCCGAGCACGGCACGGTTCATCCAGGCCAAAATTCTACAGTTTAAGGGGCTACAGGTGCGACCTGACATCACCATTTCAGTCTCCTATCATACGATCGTAAACTTCAACTCTAATGATACTTTCTCGAATGCCCGGCGCCATCCGTGAAGAGCGTTTAAAATGCAAAAATGCACCATCTGTGGGGTTGAATAGGTAATAAGTCGAAAACCTATCGTTGATACTCGGGGAAAACGCCGCACTTTTCTCTGTAAACGTTTTTTCTCTGTAAACGTTTTTTACGAAACCTTCCTTAGGGTGAACAATACGTGTAATTCCAGTAGCAATAAGCCTTGGAACACATATCGCGAACAATATATTGTAAAACGAACTGAAAATTAAGAATGCACTACCACCACGGTAGTACCTCAAGAACAGTCTCGGCGAGTATTTTGTTAGCCGGTAATTATTAATGAGAAGATAGGCAAGGAGGTATCTTCCTTGAAGACTGTAAACATCCCTGGTGATAACTTGTGGTCAGCTCGTCAAAAGGAAGACGATTCCATTTGTAAAGACAAAATGAACTCGACCAGTTTCGTTCGACAAAATGATGTCATAAATGGTGCCACGGTTGAAACTTCCAAGGCAATGGACGACGACTTTGCCCTCATATCCTACACTTACTTCAAAGTCTATTCCTCGCGAAAGGCATTTACTTCGATTAGGTATGATGACGTTCCCTTCAAATGTCCCCCCTTTAACGTCATACAGTAGATAGGTTTGTTTCCGTTGGATAGAAATATAAAACAACATGTAACCCAAGTAAATAGATGGCACATAACCTGTGATTTCTTTGTAGAACGACGTCTTGTACTCTATTCCAAAGTAGCTACCTTTGTAAGCATAAACAACAACATTATTAAATGGTGTTTCCTTTGGCTCTTGAATCTGTACTATCTTCCCCGATGCCTGGACCGGGAACCATACTTCATGCTTGGCCAACATCAGCGGTGGTTGGAAATGGATCACCTGTCCAAGTTTATACTTAATCCTCGCTGGGTCCTTCAAGAATCATTTAGACAAGATAGAATAACGAGTCACTTATCATCAGAACTGCTTATGGAACACCGCTGGACGCAAGGGCCCAACGCGCCGCGTAGCGGCCAACAGCGAAGCTAGCCAAAGACTTGTCACGGGTCAGTCAATAGAAATGGGCTCATAGGAGATGCACCTAATGTTCAGATGGAATATACCGGGCGGTTGGTTCACGTTTTTAGTGGCGGTTGATGTTGTAGAATGTGATTTTTGTAAGAGTTTTTTTGAGTTGTGACGTCATTCCTAATTATCATCGATATGTTGAGTAGCTGGAATATATTATACAAATTTATTCATCAGCCAACCTGGCGGGTCATTTGAGTGCCACATTTGATGCCGAGGTGTAAACATCGATCGTTGCATCCAAATACACTGAGACCTGACAACTAAATGAACTGAAATTGAGACCGTCGGCCTACTATTCCCATATCCAGGTAATTGTTTATAAAATAAACGCATATTCTACGATATGTCGCCGCCATTCGATTTCGGTCTGCTACGCTGGCAGTGTCGAAACATAGGAATGACGTCAAATTAAGGCGGGGCTTAAGCGCCTTTCTGATTGGATGCTGCTGTAAATATAAATACGGAAGTAAATACAAGCACGTCTTGTGAGCACATGGTCCGTCAGTCGCGCACGTCTTGTGAGCACATGGTCCGTCAGTCGCGCATGCGCAGTAATCACTCTCTCACTTCCTGCTGCAGTGTCTGTGTACTTCGGCGGTGATCGCAATTCGCGATCAAAATCACCGGATTTCGGATAAAGTCATTCTTTAAACTTGAGGTCATTGTAGAATAAACATATCGGAGGTCACTCGTACCAAAATTCGTGACAATCGGTTGGGAAACAAAAAAGTTTGACAGCGGTTTGAAGTGGGGAGATCGGGGTGCTAGCTTCTAGGCCTCTCAGTGAAGTGTGTAAGGACCTGTGGTCCCCTAATATAGTATCGAACCTGTGGATGGCATGCATCGATGCATGGTGCAGGCTGCATAGACCGAGGCCTATTGTCGTGCATGCCGCGTGTATAGGCCTACCAGAGGCCACGGTCACCCCAATCTACAGGCCTTCCCCTACCAAACTTACTTACTATAAATACTTATAACCACAGATCCCTGTCAGCTGCCCTGCATTCAGAGAGACTATTCACTTGTCTCTTTGAATGCAGGGGCAGTTGACCACCATCGACATTCCCCTCCCAGCCACCAAAAATATCAACACCCCAACTAAACCTTCAAGACTACTGGATTGGCGGGTTACAAAGGTAACTAAGTGATAATATACCGGTACATGCTTCGATAATTGTATAATGCAGTTAAAGCGGACTGTTCGTGCCGAGTCAAAGATTCCACAGCACCGTTTCCGGAGCGGCCGCCGCAATGCATTTACCAGTTCTTGTTACGAATAAAACGGGACGTTTTATTATTTTTGGTTCACTTTGGACAGACGCGAGCAATCCGCTTTAAGGGGAGGGAGAGTCAGTTAATAGGTATCCTTCACGAGGAAACGTATAGACGGACGTATACCAGACGGATAACCTAAACTCGCCAATTACTAAGTTTCGCCGTTACATTGTACTACCATCGACATTCCCCTCCCAGCCACCAAAAATATCAACACCCCAACTAACGTTCAAGACTACTGGATTTTTCGATCCGATACGTACATAAACTGAATATCTCTATCGTGCTTCACCGATTTCTCAAAGAAGAAAGGAACGAAAACATTCGTCATCACCACCAGAAGGTTATCTGCAACTGCCATGGCTGTCATGTAGATGCACGGTGATCGGTTCTTGTTGTTTCCTTTGTTTGCAATAAGTATAGGCCCTAATGAGGGTGTTGCCTGGTACGCCGAGAATAAAGAAAGGAACAGAACAGTAGGTAGCAAATGCCTCGTATACATGTACCAAGGTGTTCACATCGCCGTATTTGCACTTTGTTCCCCGCGTGCTGACTCCACGTGTTGTTTCACCGACCTGTACTGCTGTGTCACCGGCCATTGAATGTACTAGTCTGCGGTCTGTTCAGTCACGGTGATGACAAAGAAAATTCATACAATAGCTCCTTAGACCACACTTTATTTATTTGTTGGATTGCGAATCCGCCGACCATCATTTTTTGACGAGTGTAATACTATCGTGAAGCAAAATAATATTTTAACGGGAATCGCGTGTGTTGTGTTGATGCTTTGTCATTATCCTGCTTGATCGTCTTCCCTCAGGCCAAGAGAACATTATTGCGTGATTTAGGGGCCGTCTCAAAATTACACTGAAGCCAAAAAAGACGAAGTGACTTCATCTTTTCCCTGACTCCCCCCCCCTTGAAAATATGAAGTGGTCACTTGGCATTGGCTTCATCCATGTAGGGACGTTTACAGCTCTGACTCATACAGTCCATAATAGGCCCATGTAGCCAGAACCGTGTTCCTTTCTGAATACTGCATATAAAAAGTCATTCTCCTGTAAAATAGGGTGATGCCATTTTTTTCTTCCAAAAAGATGAAGTGGGCTTCCCCAGACGAAGTCACATCGTCATTTTTGGCATCAAAACAATGAGGACGGCGTAGTACTAGCACCACACGGCGTCGCTGCGAGCGTTGTGACCAAAATGTCGTTTTTCTAACCTTATTTCCATTTATTTCTGGCATGAAAATAACCCGTTCGTTTTGGTCACCCGAGAGTAAAACTTACATCATCGTGTAGCAGATGAAATTTTCTTTTAATCTCATTACGTTTTTTCTTAAAATAAGAGGCACGATGGCGATAATAGCAACGTTTTTAGCTCAGCTGACCAAAGGTCAGCGGAGCTAGTCATATAGGTATTCAGTGGCGTCAGTGTGTCAGTCCATCTGTCAAACCATGCCCGACGTTTTGTAACTGTAATAGCTAGAGACTCCAAATTACATCTGAAGGTAGCCCNTTACAATATTCATTTGTTGCCAGGGACAGTTCTTCCTGGGGACATTCGTTCCTTTCACACCTAGTTATTTATAACCATAATGATTTTGCCTGTGCCGGTCAATGAAAACACAGACCGAGGGCGGCGGCCGTATCGCTATTCACAAACACAGTAAGTAACGCACTGAAGAATTACTGATTCGACAGCTGCGTATGTCAAACTGAATGGGCTCTACTTCACTACCTTTCTCTATGTAAACTATTGAGCAAAAAGCGACCACCGCCCAAACAAGAATGACATGATTAACATGGAATATTAGCATATGACCAATCACGACACCGGAATTTAATGAGGTCTGACGACTTATAGCATAAGTCATCGTTAGGTCGCAAACTCGCCAAGGCGGAGACATTACGCCCCTTGGATAATGCACTTCATGAAATGTTATGGCGAAACTTAGTAATTGGCGAGTTAAGGTTATACGTCGGGTATACGTTCGTCTATACGTCGCCTCGTGAAGGATACCTAATAGGGCGGTTGAGATCAGCGACTTATCACGGATCCTTATACGTATACGGATAGAATTCTGTACACCGAGAACAAATTATGTGTACATTTCGATCCGTATACGTATAAGGATCCGTGATAAGTCGCTGATCTCAACCTCCCAATTACCTATAGTCTGTTTTGCTTCACATGGGGTGTTAAATTGACGCCAGGAGTGTCATGGACTTATTCATTTTGATTCAAAAATGCTACGTTCGATGAAAATTTGGTTTTATTGCCGACGTAAATTTCAATTCTCCTTTCCAAGCGCATTATGACGACGTCATTACATGCTGCCATCTTGAGCTGCCGCGTGATGCGGGTAATCCACCGACTTTATCATGAGTTTACGATCTGTTAGTTTACGACGGCAGTCGTGAACGCATCGCAAACTCATCGTGAACTAGTCGTAAGGAAAAAAGACATGACATTGAAGCTGATTCAGTCTGGTTCCCGTCACCCCCGCTGCGAGACCTCGCGATATTTGGATAGGCTCTCTCTTAGTCTCGCTTCACCATCCTCTCGCGCTTGTTACACAGGCGAGAGTCTGTTAGAAAAGACTACAAATTTCGTTACGGCTAGGTGGCGAGTGTCCAGATCTGAGCATCCGAATCTGATTGGCCGAAGGCAGATTTGACGTCATCAAACATGGCTGCGCCCATGAATCGCATGAAGAACGAAAAAGTCTCAGGGAATAATTACCTTCTTAACATGGTAGGAGCGACTATCCCTGGTCATCGATTAACGGAATAAGCCGCATTGTACAATATGATTTACATTGTGTGCCATGGATTAGCGCAGGTCACTTCCGACGACCAGGGATTCTAAAGTTCAGCCAGACGGTAAATTGATCCGTATACAATACAGGGTGGTCCAAAAAAACGCACAAGCATACTTCCACTACCCAGAGCCTAAAACTACTGATGGCATTGGATGGAGAATCTTTCTTGAAGAAAAAGGACACCAAGATATCCCGATTCGGTCCAGTGGATCGAGCTACAGACCCTATTTTGTAAAGAAAGGTCGAGGCCCTTGGTGAATTGTTCCATACAGAACAATCAAGAGCATACACAACAGCGTAGCCTTGTAACTGACAAAAGGATTATCCTGTGGAAAGGTCAAACAAAAAATGAAGTACAGGTACACGTAGAACATGAAAAATCAAACTTTATTGAAAGTTACCAACAACTTAACGTCTTATGGCACCGCGGTTCACCGGTAAGATAAGCCACGTTCACACTGGATACGAATTGAAAGCGAATTCCCCGATTCGTATCCCGTAATTCGTATCGAGTTAATACGTTTCAAGGGTGTCTGTTCAGACTGCTATTCAAACCGACCTCAATGCGCATTAATTTCGCTTCAGCTTGTTCACACACAATCTATACAATAAAAGGGAAAGTGCGATTCTTTGTCCGCTATGCACTGAAAACTGCTGGTATTTAGTGCATAACGGTCATGTTCAACGGATAGGGTATCACTCATAGATGGTTTTGCACAAATAATAAGTGCAACTTTTGGCCTGCAAAGTGTGGTTTTAAGGCATTTTTCTTTATGGGAACTTCCCAAGTTTATTTAAAGCTGAAGGGGAATTCCAGTGACCTACTTATTATAAACGGCGGCTGATAAGCAGATACACGGTACATAGGACTCATGTGAGCCTACTGGAGTATACCATGAATCCGGGTCATCTTCGCTTCAACAAATAGTATCGTATTTAGTCATTCATTATCAGTTGTCACACTAGGCCTACCATTCCCGTGAATCTGAACCCAGGGCCGGATCCAGGATTGACAGAAAGGGGGTGTAGCTCGACGGAGGGGTGCGCACCCATTTGACAATATCTGATGCATTTCCCTGGCATCTCAGAGCAAAATACTCAGTGTCACATGGAGACGGTATCAGGAGGACACTAGACAGGATTAGCAGCCGCCCGACTCCGACTCCGAGTACGAGTCCGAGTCCCGAGTTGAAACCGCGCGAGTGTTTCCGTTCGATCGATTCGCAGCGTCACGACTCCGAGTCCGGGTAAGTGTTAGTGTAAGCTATTTTACGTTAGATGGCGCTGCGAAACGTAAACAAAGCAGACGACGAAAAAACCGCTGATCGCCAGTGACATTCTTTGATCGTAATTATTTCAGGCATTCTTATAATATGACAGACTTTATAGACGGTTTGGGCGTTTTATTTGATGAAGTAGACGATGAAGATGTTATGATAGCGATGGAAGCAGCTGGAATGCTAGATGAATTAGATTTGGGTGATGAAGATGAAGATGGTGGACTTGATCACTTGCAGTACAGGAGATTTTCCCCGGACAATTACACCAGGGCTGCTTTCAAAGAATGCTTTCGCTTCGAAAAAGAACACTTTCCTCGGCTTGTAGACGCCCTGGCAATGCCGGAGGTCATAGTAACAGAGAATAGGACGAAAGCAACAGGGTCTGAAGCTTTGGCAATCACACTGAGAAGGCTCTGTTATCCAAACAGATATAGGGATCTTTCAGCAACATAATGTCCTTGTTTACATTATACTTGAATAACTTTCTCGGTGTGTCCATATTTATTGATGGTTGCTGAAAAACAGAATGCCAAATTTAGCAGAAAAAAATAAGAGGCCCACATCAAAAACAACAGATTATCTTTTTTTGATTTTCAAAATTCAGCCTAATTATTTTTCCGGCAGAAATGTACATAAACTTCACCCGAACGGAGCAGGCCAAGGCCTATTCGATCCAGGGACGGTGCCGGCAGGCAGAATGTGTCCCAGGCATAGGCCTATAATTATAAAACATAGCCATGTTATTTGTTATGTAGCCTAGCTACATGTATGTTTGAGGGAGTGGGAGACACATGGATTTTTTCTAGGCCCGGGACTGGACACAACATATAGGCCTACAGCCTCACAGGTCTAACAGTACAGTATAGGCCTACCCGGTAGGACCATGGCTGGCTGGCATGGCTCAGCTCAGGTCAGCCCCCCTCCTAGGCCTACCGTCCATGCGTCGTAGACTGTCCGCTTTTGCCTTGGGCCCAGACCATGCTGCAGACACTCAACTGATTGGGTTCGCGGCACCCTGTTGACATGGTTGAGTGAGTCACAAACATGACAAAAGATTCGAATTCAATAACCTAAATAAGTGTGGAGAAACCGATGTCGGCCTTGGCCTAGGCTACATCGTATAAATCTGAATCAGTAGTGTCGGCCTAGCCTACCTAACCTATCATCAGCTGATCATGCCTAGCCTAGGCCTATAGGCCCTATTATATGTACAGTCACCCATGTCACCATCATGACCATGTACATGAACAGATGAATGTAGGCCTATGCACATCAGCTCTAAAAAAGTGGCGAAAATGGCACTCCCGAGAAAAAATGCTCTATTTGCATAGTATTCCTGCAATCAAACCTACAAACTGGCCATCAGCGTTTCGCGGACGTTCTAAACATTCAGTAGGGAGTTTTCGCAACTTACGCGAAACGCCTACGCAAACGCCTATGTTCACGCACGTTGGCGTTCGGGTAGGCGTTGCTTTTCTAGATTCGCAGATCGCACGTGTACGCCTACGTGAATTCTTACCACACAGTGAAAATATTGTGGTAGCAATTTGGACCATATTCAGCAACATGCAGAGGCAGTAGTAGCAAAGGGCGCACCTCTTGACCACTGCTGGGGATTCGTTGACGGAACAGTCAGACCGATCTGTCGCCCTGTGAATTTTCAGAGTGGGTTGCTGAATGAATTACAGCAACTGGACTTCTGGATGAAGATGGAAATCCGTACTACCCATATGGAGACGCAGCGTATCCAATCCGTCGCTGTTTGCTGAAGCCTTTCAAGAGTGCCAATTTGACAGAAGGACAAGTTGCATTTAACAAAAGCACGTGTAGTGTACGCGAATGTGTGGAGTGGGGATTTGGCAACATTCTGCAACACTTCGCTTTTCTAGATTTCCCGAGAAAAAATGCTCTATTTGCATAGTATTCCTGCAATCAAACCTACAAACTGGCCATCAGCGTTTCGCGGACGTTCTAAACATTCAGTAACACAAGAGAGATACCATGAATCCACGCTGAGAAAAGGAGAATTTGTAGTGGGAAAGCACTTACGAGTAGCGGCAGCTCAATTCGTTTTCACGAGCGAGTACGACTGAAAAGCCGGGAAACCCCTCCGCAGTTGATGACGTAGTACGCAAAACAGGAATCACCTCGTACTCGGAGTCGGAGTCGGGCGGCTGCTAATCCTGTCTAATGGCAGAAATTGTACGTGTGTACCCCGGAGAGGACGATCTAGTTCGTGTTGTTGACATCAAGTTCTCTAGTGGACAGACTTTGAAACGCCCCGTCACTAAACTGGTCCTACTCATGAGCAGGCGTGAGAGGACAGACCTAGAGGATACAGACTGATTTCAGAATTCGTATTGTGGAATGTGAGAGAGTTGAGTTAGAAATTGACATTTGATTGAATCTTCAGAAAGAAACTAATCAATGCGCTAAGACAGTGTAGTTTGAGGGAGAATGACCTGAGTCTTAGACACATCAGGAATGGGTAGTCCACCCCAGACCTGATTTAGATAGATTTGTGAATTTTTCAACTTACTGAATTTGAGATTTGTTACTTCATTGTGTTGTTCGGAAAAGTGAATGCGTGTGTGAGGCCACAGACCTAGGATTATCGGTCTTCTTTCAGTGTTGATTGTATTTGTATTTGAAGCAATCCACATTTTGACCTGCTGTTATTCGTATTGAAAGTTCAGTGCGTATTTCATTACTTTCGTATTATCTTTATGTTCTATAGGATCTCAGGCAAGTTGCCTAAAGGGTTAACATTCGGAAACCGAGTATTTTTTCACTTACCGGTGGTGATTAATGTGAATTCTTTGTCATTTGTTTTGATCTATTGAGTTATAAGGCTAAAAGCAATTATGAGTGTGTTTCTAAGGACATGCCTAAGGATTTGGACTAACTACTTTTCTGATATTTTGTTATTTTGGACTTTTCTTCTGCAACATCCCTGCCGCGTGGTGTCCCCTGGGATGTTGTGAGGTTTTCCGAGTTCCGTCATGTATGTTGTCTTTGCGGCTTGTTGGATTGTTTCCCAGCAGCTGCGGAGTCTAGATGAGTGAGACGAAAGCAACAACACATGCTCGTCCAACACGATTTGGAAGATTTTGTTTTGTTTGTTAATGTCGCATTTGTACGATTCCATGCTAAACGAGTCTAAACGGTGGAAAATAAACGTGACAACCGCAGATATTCTTCCAAACGTGATTCGGCTGCACTCTGTTACGTTGCATAACAAGGGGCATGGCTAGATGGGGACAGAGGGGGTACATCCCCCATGCGGTTAAGAAATGTGTGTTTTTCATGAGTTTTTTGGGGGCCAAAATTGGCGAAAGAGTAGTGTTCCCCGACCATAAAGCTAGCTACGCCCCTGACTAAAGAAAGCGTATCCCAAACCAAACATCACAACCAACGTCATCGTGTAAATCATCGGTAACTACAGTTTTGTACAGGGTCTATAGGCCTAGCTTGTATACAAAAAGCAGATTGTTTCATCATCATTACGAGGAGTCACCCAAAATAATAAGGTTACGTCTTCAGACGTGGTCGTCTGAAAAAAGAATGCATAATCGAGCTTGCGGGAAACCGCAAAACGCGTTTTCGACCGCTGATCAATGAAGGTTAACGCCACGCCTCTATCCCTATTATTGGGTATGAATTGACATCGTCGTTGGACTTAGAAAACTGTCTGATCGGGTTTTGGGTCACGGCGGGGTATACGGGGAACTACTGTAAACTCAAAATAAACATGAAATTTCGGGAAACTGACGCCCGACGCAAACAACGCTACGGCTTCATCTAGTACGCATGTCGCTACATGCGTCAACAACAATGTACGCACTCAATAAACTCGGTCCCTAGCAACGAAAACACATGCGGCAAACCATTGCCGAACGTCACAGGACGCATGGAGTCTTGTAGGTGCTACAGATATGGGTGATCTGTGTAATGATATACGAGTCCTCAGGGAGAAAAAGAAGAAGTGCGTTTTGGCCAGTGAGGTCCTTCAGTTTATATTTCTGGGATTTACTGGCTTCAGATGGCCAGTGTCCTATTCTGCATCATCAACTGCCTTGTCGTATGAACTGGAAGTACTCTTTTGGCAATCAATTGACTTACTTGGCCAATATGGCTTCACTCTTGACTACTGTGGACTGGATGGTGCTTCCACAAATCGTTCGTTTATTCGAATGCACTTTCATGATGGCTCAAGACAAAGCAATTTTACTATTAAGGACAAGTATGACCCATGCCACCACGTTTGTCATCACGTTTGTTCAAGATATCAAACACACTCTCAAAAAGATTCGCATTGGCATTTCATCTCGGAAGCTGAGTATTGACGGTGTTCCTGTTGTGTGGGACCATTGGGTTAAAGCCTTGGAGTACAACCAAACCAGGATACGCATTCACAAGAAATTGACAAGTGAGAACATCCACCTGACAAGCACATCCGAAATGAGAAATCATCTTGCAATGGAGGTCTTGGATGCAGACATGCTTTACCTAATGAGAGCCTACTCCAGACACCTAGGACAAGAAGCAGGCCACCTGAGGAAAACAATTGCTCTTTTGGAAAAGGCAAGCTGCTTGTTTCCATCTTCCATGACAAAAACAAGGCAATATTGAATATGGATGCCCCCAGAATAGAAGGGCAAAACTTTAAGGATGTAAAGTAAGTACCCAAAGCCTAGTGTAACTGTCAGCTC
>NMRB01000338.1:362825-374116 GCA_002633025.1 Notospermus geniculatus | reverse complement strand
CTTTAAAGTGACGTTGGTTTCACTTCTAAAAAATATGCGATTGAAAATCACACTTTTTTACGGAAATTTCAAACTTTTGTCAAAAATACAACTCATGCAAGTTCATGATATTTTTGGTCTCAAAATGTGTCTTGATGCCCTAAGTAATTGCCGTAAAAAGCAAAGGTTGATCCGCTGAAGATTTTGAGAAATATTTAAGTTTATTAGCTGTGCATTTACTTTTGATTAAGGGTGTACCTTGGTCTTATTTTTATTCTAGAAAGATTCTGTATCCATTCATACCAGTGGTTTGGGACTGAGGGTGGTGGAAGTATGCTCGTGCCTTGTTTTGGACCACCCTGCATAATTCCACTTTATTTCATCGGCAATCCACTTCAAACGACCAGCTTCGATCGCCTTCTATATATCACTCAGCGAAAACCGCGATAAAAAGTGTTAAAAAGGTAAAATTTCCCTCAGGCTATTTCGTTCTTCATGCGTTTCATGGGCGCAGCCATGTTTGATGACGTCAAATCTGCCTTCGGCCAATCAGATTTGGATGCTTAGATCTGGACACTCGCCACCTAGCGGTAACGAAACTTTAGTCTTTTCTACCAGACTCTCGCCTGTGTAACTAGTGCGAGAGGATGGTGAAGCGAGACTAGCTCTCTGTCTACACAGCAGATGAGGATCCCTCCTTGTGTGATGCGAAGATGCGCGATGACTGGAACGAGGCTGAAGCTAATCCACCGAAAAATACATTTCTGAGAGAATCGGTCCTGTTTTGATGTCATTAAAAGACGAAGTCAGACGGCGTAGAATCACGTGTTGTTATTCTGGACGCAGATTGGCCAAATCGCCAGCAATATAGCCTATTTATGAGGATTTTACGACGAGTTTGCGACCAAATCAAACACGTTTGACCTCGTTGCAAACTAGTCGTAACCAGAAATCAGTCGTGAATGAGATGTAAACGAATCGGGAACGCCAGGCTGATCCACCGGCCGTCGTAAATTTGTCGTAAACCAGTCGTAAACTAGTCGTAAACTATCGTAAAATCGTCCTAAAGTCGTTGGATCAACCACATAAAGTGGAGTACCCCAAAATCGACGTTTAAAACGAAAATATGACCCGTCGTGCTCCCGCGCACTCCACCACCAACTGGCCACCATGTTTCCCACCGACGGAAATGGGGTGTTCACGATCGTTAAATTTTCCAACCATATAGTAGATACTCAGTCTCTGTAAAATGCATGCGCAACATTAAGAGACTGAGGCCAACGTCGACAATTTTATTCTTACCGAAATCCTGGTATCAACGCTGATTGGTCGATGTTGAATCCAGATGTTCATTTTTGAGGGGGTCACATGATTGCAAAATAGCGATGCTTTATTCAACGAACTTCACAACTAGTTCCTACCGAGCATGCGCGACCTACTTGTGGACGGGCCGCTTATGCCGCTAGCACCAGCTGCCGCATCACTTTCCATCCGGCTGGAATATAGTGCGAGTACATTTGACACAGCAAATCTCCAAATAAAGTCAAAAAATATAAAGCAGTATACATTGTCAAATGTGGAAATGTAAGATTTGAGACGACTAAATGATCACATTAGGGAGGTTTCGAAATCAAACGATAAACGTAAACGTTAACGACAACTTCATTTTTGTACCGAAAGTGCAATGCAAAATCTGGTTGATGTGTAGTATGGAAAATAACGTTGTCGTAAAATCTTAGTTTATCGTTTGATTTCGAAACCTCCCCAATAAGTAGCTTGTTTACGGAACTTTATAGGCATAGGAAGTGATTAGTCTCCCACATTCTCACACACTTAAAGTGATCCTAAACCGCCGGGGCGAGCGAGACAGCCTCGTTTTCATTTCCCCGCGCTACGCCAGTATGAATGAGCGCCTGTCAATCATCACGTCACGTGATTACTATGGAATTTACTACGCGATGACTGATTGGGCAAGTTCTGAATGAGTGACAGCTGATTGTCAAAACAACATGGATGCGACCAGTTCACCGAGTCGAGATTTCTCCTCGATTCAGGGGAATTTTAGAGGATACATTCACGCCTAAGAGCATGAAGAGTGTTCAATCCAACACGAGTGACACCATTGATGACGATGTCAGCCGGTATGCCAGGCAAGTTGGTCTTTTTCTCGGAAGGAGCCCCAGAATTCGCTGACGTTACACCGGCACGGTGGCGAGATCCGCAGTCCGGCAATATGTTAATGATGCCATACATACAAACAACCTCCTCATCGTCTTAAAACGGAGTTCTTTCGTTATTATGAGCCACTTCGATAATGTCCGTGGACAATCCACAGCTGCTGGTCGGCATTTGCTACCTTTTAAGGCCGCCCTTTCCCTTCTTTCACTTCTCGCTTCGGCATCCTGTCTGCTGCGCGGTTTGCACGATTGACAAATTCAGTGAAGGTAGCGTACTGCGCATGCTCAGAAGCCAGGAGCGGAAATCGGAAGTTCCATTTTCGTGGGCGGTGAAAATGATCGGGTGCCAACTTTTGCTTGGCGGTTCTAGATCCTCCGCCGAAGTAGTCGGGACGTGGTGGCAGTGTCACTAGGTCGGAAGAATGGAGACAGGTGGCGCTGTGAGGAGTTGGCGAACATCAGTCAGAAGGGCTAGGTCCAGGAAAAACTATACAGTGGGACCATAGGACACGCTCGTAGTGCATAATAAAAACACCCTGTAACATTTTATAAATGTGGGCTATCAAGATATAATTTGGGGTAGCTCATTCAGAATTCTGATCGGAATATAGTAGATTAAAGCTGAACTGCATGAACAAAAACACCACAGCGCCGCAGTATGGTGGTCTACAGAAGTGCAAACGCCCTTCGAAACACCTCCAGAACATGATAGACCACCAGCGTATTTGGTGGCGCCACTGTATTCAATCTCAGGCTTTCTATCGAGACACATCAAGAGATAGTGTCCAAAGTGACAGAGCCTGGGTAGAGTTAGTACAATCCGTAGGAACTTGAGCATGAGGTTGGCCAGGGTTCTTTAGTGCTTGCGCGCAGTCAAAATATGTGGTACAATGGCAATAACTTCGGCATCAACAAATAGTACACCACTCGTCTGAGTTTCAGAAACTCAGTTTGGTATAATTGCAAACATGTTGCACATAAATCTTATTTCATTTCTTTTGCCATAGTTTTGTTATTTGAATATATTTTCACAGAAACGCAATGTACTTGATATGAGCAATAATGCATACATGACTCGCGCGATGTGTGTGTATTTGGAGAAAGAATATTTAATTGATTGCGGTAATTATGACCAAAGGGATAAAATAAGAATTATCCTCAACCTATACATAATGATATCTGATGACGTTGATATACGTCAAATGAGTGTTGTATTGTTTTTGAATGCATAAATGTTTTCAACTGGTGCTTTGGTAACACCATAAATGTCAACAAGACGTGAATACTATAGAATAGTGACCGACTTTACTCTCTGGTTCGGTAAGAACCTAATGCCTTCGACCTGCAGAAGTCACTGGATGCCATGTCTTGATGTTGCTCTATTGACTGACTCAGGGTGAATACAGTGGCGCCACCAAATAGCCTGGTAGTCTATCATGTTTTGGAGGTGTTTTGAAAGTGCCTTATGGTCGTTTGCATTTTTCTTGACCACCACCGTGGCGTGGTGGTCTTTTTTTAGTGCTCGGATCTCCAGTTTTTGTTCATGCAGTTCAGCTTTAAAACATATTAGGCCCGTTTTCTTTTAGCCTGATATTTACCATTCCCGACAGGGGTGTAAGGATACTGGTTTCAGGGCAGTTAAAGGGTGGCGATTTCGTATGATATTTACATTGTCCAAGAAAATTGCACAACAACGGTTCGCTGGCATGAGGCCGAGGGGTATTATCAGTCAGCGCCACCATCGATGGCCAGAAAAACCAGGCTTGTTTGGCCATGCTTATCAGGAAGTTTGTTATTATTGGAAGCCACGAGCATCCTATTAAAGATGTCCTACTTTCCCCTGAGTAACTGTAGCCCATGAGGCCCGAGACGTGATGCTATGTTTATATTAACGGTGACCTAGTTCATCCATAAACACGCGATCGATGTATACCAGGTCCAGTGGTCGCGAGTGTACATGTACACACCGATCAAGAAGAATGGCCAACAAGACTGTTCGAATCCACATATTTGAATTATCTGAGTTATCATTTAAGCATGGAAATTGTTGATACACATAAAAAAAATGAGTTGAAGTATAGTACCTTACCTGACGAACGTCCAAGGTACAAAAGGCACAAAATTGACACACAAAATGATAATAAACAAGAAGTCAATCTCCAGAATTCACGAATTTTCGACCCCAACCGGGGTCTTTTTCAAGTGGAACTTTACAATCTGAAACTCTAGAAAAGACCGAGCTGAAACCCGAATGTAGAACTACATAAATCTGTGTAGACAGGACAAACAAGCAATTAAGGAAAGAATAGCGACCAAGCCCCACGGGTGTATCGAGTCGTATGCGTCTGTACATTTTTGTACACAGTGATGCATGACGGAAAACTGACTCGATCAAACATTCGCTTTCAACCCCTAAACCAAATTTTTATCTCTTATTATAAAAATTACTAGTCTAAGAGTGCTAACAAATGTCGATTCAGTTAGTGACAGGCACAGAAAACTCTTATTTCGGTGTGTTTTGTTGATGAAATGAAGTCACTTACTCAGTGTCGGAGAATGAAGATAGGTGGCGCTGTGAGGAGTTTCGGCTTCGGTATTCAAAATAATTAAAACTTAAACAAAAACCACGGCCTATTTCAACAATGTTGTTGGGCCAGTAATGCCTCGGCGTTGGCCCTTTTGTACTTCTATCTTTAGTTTCACAATAAATGTATAACAACAATTTCAACAATACCTTTATGTTTTCGACATTGAAAGTAGTTAATTTCATCGATCTGTACTCGATTAAATTAGTAAGTTTAAGAAAAAAGAGACTATAAATATTATTTACAACCTTCGGCAATTTCCGTGAAATCCCCAGATTCAGGGGAATTGAGATCGTGATTCCAGGGGTTAGTGAGCGAGTTAGGTCCGAGGTTGTCTGAGCCAACAAAACCCCTGGGGACGAGGTTGCCAGCCTGAACCTACCTCCACCTTCCCGAGACTCACGCGGCGAACTGAATTGGCCCGAGGAAGGTGGAGGTCAGTTGTTTCGCTTTTACACGGGGAAAAATAACCCTCCTCGATCTAGTCTCGATCCGGAACGCACCGGCACCGTGTAAAAAGGGCTACTGTCTGCCGTGGTCTGGAAAAACCTAGTAAATCACATTTTGATCAAAATTGAGTTAGGACAATTTTTGGACTCACTAGGTTTTACCCGTTCATGAAATGCATTAACATTGCAAAAATATCAAGTAGCTTCCGAGATATTGATAGAAATCAGGCAGAACCTAGTAAGTCTCACATTTGGATACTCCTGATCAGGAAAACCTAGCAACTATAAACAGCCTCTGGTTCAGTATTTACGTCATTGTTCTGTGTAGAGCATGGTTGATTCAGTCTGCAGTCATACTGGCGTTGTCAAAGCGTCTCGGATATTCTCATTTAAAATTGAAGACTGGGTAGTTAATAATGAATTCACGTGAAAAACTGATGCTGAGGTTGGCTCTGTAGAAGGTAAAAAAAATGTCAAAATGCTGATTCTAATGCTAGTAGGCCTAGAGAAGGGAGCACCCGGGTAAACACAATCACTTCTCACTCTCTATATCCCACTACACTCGGCCCAGTGTGTATCCGACGTCCCGGTCTCCTACACACTGGCACATTTGGGGCTCAAAAGCCGGTAACACCACTAGATGGCACTCCACTGGGCTCCAGCCAATCACCACGCTTTCTCACTCATAATTCCCGCGGAAATTACTTCCAGGAAAAACCCAACCCCGTCCCCAGGGGTATAGTTCGCTCAGACAACCTTGGACCACTCGCCATATTGTCAGAAAGCGGACGAGGTTGGGAAAACCCAAGGACCCGTGCTGCCACCACGCGGTCTTCACGACTGTTAATCTCTAAAAGAGCCAGACGCGGAGTGTGATTTACCGAAGGGGTGAGCCCGTAGCGTCTGGCCAAGCGAGACTATATCCCACGGGCTTAATCCCACGATTTATAAGTTTTTGCCATTTTTCTCGAAATGATCAAACTGTGACTTACTAGGTTTTACCAGATTACGGCAGCTGTTACCAAGGATGATTTGTAAAGTGCAAGGAAAATTAGGACAGGAAAGTCCATCTTTATTGGGAATGGTGTTCAATCCAACATTTCGCAGAGCTTTGCAGTGAAGCTGATAGTGGTGCTTCCAATCTGATATAATTGTACTGAGAAATGCTTTGTTCCGCTCTCTTGAGAAGTATTTTAATGCCCGGAAGTACTTTCTTGAATGCCTATTTGAGCAAAAACTGTAGAAAGGTACAATCATAAATGAATCAATTAACTGCGAACGATGAAGTAACTGAGGGATACACTTCATCTGTTGCCACTAGGGGCCGATTCCACAAAGGGTGTTTAAGACTTAAGCCTAGTTTATACTTCGACGCACGACCATCGCTGGCGGCAGACGCGCGATCTTGCGTTCGACGCCGAGCCCGTCGTGCGATTTGGTCGGCGTCCGATCGCGAGGCTGTTATTACTTGAGTCATTTCATAACGGGTCGCCGCCGCTAAAGTACGCTGGACTATGAATCAATTCCGCGAAGTCGGCGTCCAGATTTGATCGCGCGTCGGACGCCGATGGCCTTGCGTCGAAGTATAAACTAGGCTTTAGACGCGTGTAACTTCGTCAAATCCATGGTGAAAGTGCGTGCATTTAGTGAAGTCACACGCATCTAAGTCTTAAACACCCTTTGTGAAATCGGCCCAGATGTCTCTCACTGCCTGAATTTTGCCTTTACGTAAAAGGCAGGAGCTTCAACTTTTTGTGTGTTAAGTAAGGTATATGAATCTGTCAACTTGATGCCTTGAATTCCATTTCTGAGGACAACAGCACAATTAGTGTTCCATGTGCAAATGTACGTTAGCCTATTTAAATGTACACAGATGACCCTGCGCTCTCATCATTCGTCCTTTTGTATCATAAGATCAACTGAATTAAACAAAACAAGCCGAATGGTCTTGCCTATCATATAGATTGAAGAGTCACAATGTAAATCTGTTGAGATTTAAAGGGATACTGTCCACATTTATAAAATGCAACATTTATAAATTGTAAGTTGAACATATATATTTGATTCCTTTGGGCCGATTTAATAGACGTTTGCTAAGCTAACCATTGGTTCCACCAAAAATAGATAGGCGTGTATGGCAAGCGGATTGTCCAGTTATTCGAAAAACCTATATTTTTGCAATAAAACTTAGTTTTATGCTCAAAAAACTTAGTTTTTGTGGAGAAAATATAGGTTTTTTGAAAAAACTAAGTTTTTTGCCCAAAAAACCTGGTTTTTTGCAATAAAACTTATATTTTTACAAAAAAACTGTTTTTGCAATAAAACTAAGTTTTATGCTTATGGCAAGCGGATTGTCCAGTTATTCAAAAAACCTATATTTTCTCCAAAAATACTGTTTTTTTTAAAGAAAAACTAAGTTTTTTGTATAAAACCAGGTTTTTTGAGCATAAATATAGGTTTTTTGGCTATTTGTACAGTTATTGCCGAAAAAAACTAACATTTTTAGACAAAAAACTAAGTTTTATGCTGATGATTGCAAAAAACCAGGTTTTTTGGGCAAAAAACTTAGTTTTTTTCAAAAAAACCTATGTTTTCTCCACAAAAACTAAGTTTTATGAGCATAAAACTAAGTTTTATTGCAAAAATGTAGGTTTTTTGAATAACTGGACAATACAAGCATAAAATACTGGTTTTATTGAAGAAAAACTAAGTTTTTATTCTTTGGTTTACGGGCCCGCCGACGTGGCAAAATGCCATTCCGAAAAAAAAATAAAATTGGGAAAATCAATTTCTTTTATTGCCTCCGAAGTTCAAATGAGGTCTTCTAAGAAAAAAACAAATAAATGTGTTGTTTTTATTCCCGCTGAGCTTGATTTCAGCAGTCACAACAGCTAAAAATAAATAAAACCAATTGGCGTATGCCTATTTCCCGGCAGCAAGGACGGAAAGAAGCAGAAAAGAGGCATTTATAAAGAATTTATTTGTCTTTTTTATTTCCTCCGAGTTGTCTAACCTGTCATTCTAAATAAAAGGTGAAAATGAAAAAATTAACTGAACCAAAGGTTTTTTTTTAAAATTATTTCGTCCTCCGTACCTGGGCTCATAATTTTTGTGCCCGTAAACCAAAGAATATAATAACTGTGGCCTTTTGGGTACGGAGTCGTGGGTACACACACCAACATGGGAACATATAAACGCATTCCGAGTTGTATGTCCCTGTATGATGGTTACAGCGGGCCCATGGGAAATGGGCTTAAAAATTGGACAAGGAATTTCACCATTGCCATGGGTACGCTGTACCTGTTCTTACAGTGTAGGGGAACTCTCACAGGTAGGCAACATTCAGAAATGTTACACCCGTGTTACTCTTCAGATAGCGACAGCCGTTTCCAATTTCACTGCATGGAGTTGTTCCAACGGAAAGATGCATGTCGCGGGGCAGCCGCAGATCCATTCTGCATAATGCATCGTGTAGAAATCGGCTAACGTCTTCCTACTGTCCACTCCACTTCCGAGTGGCGCGAGGTTTATCAACGATAGCTCCGTAACGGCTGGGTCAAATTTGACATACCATACATCAATTGACTTGTCTTTCTTGTCGGTATCTTTCTGCTATCTTCATTTTTCGCGTAAGGCCGACATAACGGATCCCTTTCACAAAACCCATTTCATTTCGCCATGGTGTCCAGTGCAGTTTACACGTGCGCGATGCATTGCGTCATTTCAAAATGGCCGCCATTTCGGCCGTCAATCCGAACTGCTGTTGGCGAAAGAACTTTTTTTATGTCACGTTTTTCGGGAAAATGACAGTGATGATGGCTGCAGCGGCAAAAAAGACAAATTGATTGATGTTTGGTATGTCAAATTTAACCCAGCCGTCGCGGAGCTATCGTTGATAAACCTCGCGCCATTCGAAAGTGGAATGGAGAGTACACTCTGCAGCAAGCAGCCAGATTCCGTGCTCAACGCTTTGGGATTTTCTCGTGCGCCCAATCAGAAGCCTCGTTTCTTCGTCGTTCACGGAAGAAAAAATACCAATGATGTCATTTCATCAAATTTTGACTGGTCAACGTCATCACCGGGAACACGTCATGCACGTGGGTCGGTTCAAACTTTGCCGTGATTGGTTGCTATTTTTGGGACTGGGGAAATCCGTTGAACACGGAATGTGGTTTGCTTGCGTGAAGGTCAAGGGAGGAGAAGCCGAGTCTTACCTGAACTCAGTGAAGATGGGCAGATGGGTCTGATTCCCAGGGTGATTCTGAGTCACTCGTAAGTGAGGATGATACGAGATGATGTTTACCCTTGGATACAGATTGATCTTTGCAAGTTCGCCTAATCGTCAGCGCACGAACCTGGTGATGATGCAACGTTTTCCGAGCGATGACAAGTATAGCATGTATAAGTACACTCAAATTCTTGTCACCGCAACTGGTCTGCGAATACTGACGGGATGCGTGAAGCAAGGTTCATTGGCGCACGGGTCCGGTCCGTTTTCAGTCCGTTTGCCCCTATTTTTGCGGATACGACAACGCAAAAGTCAATGTAATCGATTTTTTACGGACATGAGTCGGACAAAATCCGTGTGCCAATGAACCCTGCATTAGTCAATCTGACGAGTTACGTCATTCATGACACGATTTACTTGTCATGGCGAGTCGCACAACTCTGTGACGAGTTCAGTTTGTCCAGTTGACAAGATCTCTAGTTATGGCGATAAGTTGCAGGTGGGAGGACATTATTGCGCATGCGCTTCCCTCACATCCATCGCTCAATTTCAAACGCTAAGCATGCTGTCACTTTCGTTGCTTCATTAGCCGCGTGGGTTTAGGGCGTTATGTCACCTAGATTGTATGTTTCATAGGTCGTAGGTTCAAATCCCATTATGGGCTCTGAATGTTGGTAGGGTTTTTCTGTCATATGTAGCTGTTGTTAGTACATGTACTTGTAACTACCGTATAAGAGTATCTTGGCGCATAATTTTTAATTTTTGTCTAGCTTGAATGACAAGATGTATTTGTTTCGATGATACCGGTAAGATGTCTCTTTTCCGAGGATGACAAGTTGAAAATCTGCCCAGTCCATGGCTGTTTCCCACATGAGTGGGACTCAAAGCAGAATACGAAAAAAAACTTGTTCATTTCACAAACCATCAATAGACATCTGACCAATGGACTCTTTCAATAGCCAGTTATGGACTTCAATAGTCCCACATTAGCTGTGGTTACACTACATAAATCTCCGTGCTTTCCCCGGGGATTTTGCGGTTACACCTGTAAATCGCCGGGTCTAAATAGACCCGTGTCTGAAATCCCCGTGCTTATTAGCCCCAGCGATCTCGAAGGGGCAACGCCAGGGCTATTTTAAGCACGGAGATTCTATGTAGTGTAACCGCAAAATCCCCGTGTCTATTTCTAGTTCCACGCACACCGACAGACGGCGATGCAAATTGATGAGTGAAGCGCATGCGTATAGGCTATTTCACGCCTCCAGCAGCCACTTAATTGTGCAGAGTTGCCTACATGCAGTGCCCCTATCGCCGGGATACGGAACTTATTACCAATCCAGGGGCGGATCCAGGATTTTGCCAACGGGGGGGTGCAGACATGGCCAAAAGGGCAATACCCTATGGAAAAGCCCAGGCCTCTTCAGGGACTTAGATTTAAACATATATACTACATCATATGATATGCAAACAATGGATTCGAATTCGCATCGATTTCCGTAATTTTTTGAAGCCCGAAATTCGAATTCGTTAGCCTACATGTGTGAAGAGCACCCTCAATGAAAGGCGAGAGCGACCTGGACGGGGCGGGACAGAGCCATACGAAGGTCCTGGAGTTTTTTGGGCAAAGATTTGATAAAATGCCGGGCCGTATTCTAGTCCCTGGCAGCGAGCGCCGCAGGCGCGAGGCGAAATATCGGCGGAGGGTCCGGGGGGCCTCCCCCGAAAAATTTTAGAAACTAAGAGTGCTTTAACGCCATTTCCCGGCACGGAAATGCCTTTTTTCGGCTTTGTGCCGAATAAGGCACTCTCTGCCAAAAGAGGTCGGCGGGAGGTCCGGGGGGGCGTCCCCCGAGAGAATTTTAGAAACTAAGAG
>NMRB01000338.1:342517-362757 GCA_002633025.1 Notospermus geniculatus | reverse complement strand
GGGGGGGTGCGCACCCCCTGCTCCCCCCCGGATCCGCCCCTGCAATCGCATTTTAAGTAGTGTAACCGCTCGCCGTGTCAACGCCGTGTTTTTTCTGGTTCGGAAAAACCCCGTGTCTCAAAAACCCCGGGGATTTTGGATAGGTGTAGCCACGGCTATTGTCAGGTCCTATTACGAGTACAGCCATACAGAAATAAGTGGGCGTATTCACACGGCAGGACGAATTGACTGGTTGAGGTGGAGCACTCTGGTCTTACATTTCCAGACAGAGGGTGTAAAAGAGCATTTCACAAGGAAGACGCAACGGTCTTAAAAGTGTCCTTTGTTCGATATGCAATACGAATAGATCATGTTCAAAGATACCAGGCACGTCTCATTCCAACACGTGATTGACGGTCGAACATTCAGTCATCCGGTTTGGAATGTATTCACGGTATCCCGCTTACACTGTGCTGTCGCCTGCTTCCTATGGAGAGCGTGTGTGACGATGGTCATGTGTCCTGGGAACGACAGATTCATCTGCAACGGACGCGAAAAGGAAGCAGCGTGCATAAAAAGTCATTTCGTTACAAAGGAGAAATGCTGCATGTATCAGAAAAAGGTAAGTTGAGGGGGAATGTCTAAGGCTGGGTTTACATCGAGGCATACGCGACACTTAGACGCAGGCGAACAATGGCTTCACAAAGGATTCATCACCATGAAACCTTTGTTCGTCTCCGTGTTCGTGTTGCGTGTGCCTCGATGTAAACCCAGCCTTAGGCTTCCGTTACATACATGTAGAAGTATACGGTATACGAAAACGACGGTTAACAAAGGCTTCACATTACATAGAAACTTGAGCCTATGCAGCTGTGCTCCTTCTAAATAAAAATCCAGTGTCCCCCTAAACTAAAGACAGTCCGCTCTGGAGATGCATATCATCTGAAAGAATGCCTTTTATTCTTCCCAAATGATTGCATGCTCCTCTTAGAAAAATGCTTTTAGATGAAATTTCGGCCGACTTCTGGTGATGAGTGAAAACTGCAGTGTACATCAAATGTACAGTGCACTCAGCGCAATGTATTGTTAGAAGGAGCATTACGAGTTTCTTATTGGGCTTCCCTATGATTCACGACCGTGAAGTCATTGTTAACCGTCAAAATTTGGCGTGTTCTTCACCTTCTTTGGTGAAAATCAGTTTTTATTTACCGACGAGTCATTTTAGCTGAGTTATGAGGCAATTAGAAAAACCTCCTTTGTACCCGCCATTAGATACCATAAGGGTGAAGTGGGGTTTTCCTTTTTCAAGGCTTTAGGGTATCCAGTGGTTTCATCAGTCGAAAATGTCTACACTAGTGTTCTTGTTTATCATATTTGGGGCCAAAGCTATAAGATAATGTACAACTCGTCCTTTTACAGACCCTCTTCTCGGTCTGTTATGTTCGGATGGTACAAAACATGCATGATGTTTTTAGAACCTGAGTACTGCGTACTTTATGACATAACTAAAGGCAAATTAGTTGGAACTTTGCTTCTGCCTAAAAAAATCAGAAAATGCGTGACACACACAAACACGCATGCAATGGATCATGCCAGTTCCATGTGGTATATTGTTTGTGGGAGTGAGCAAAAGCGGACAATTTCGGTATATGCCATACAAGAAAGGGAATCACCTGGACGGGTGACTCTAACAGTAAAGTACCTCACGTCACATGTTTTTCGATGCATCGGTGCAGTGTACTGCGTCTACGCTAGGCCTTTGCCATACCCTAAGTGTCTCATGGTACAAGCATTGGAAACACAAAACCGAAGAGGTGTTACCAACATTTACCTCTTTTTCCTAAATTCCACCAATGTTAGCAAGAAAGGTATGGCTGTCGTGGAAGGTATACCATCGAGAAAGGTTTCAGTCAACTTTCAAATGAGACACGGGCAGATGCCGCGTGTTCTCTTCTTCGGTTGGACAGCAAACCCGTTAGTGATTCTCGCCATTGAGTTTTCATCGATACCGACTCCGGAGAAGCCTTCAAAACCGTGCGTTGTCACTAAAATTCTGTTTGGTGAGTTGTCACGTCCCGGCATCAATCGTAGAAGCGGCCGTAGTCCGTGCACGCCATTCTGCTGGACGGACCAAAGTGGACACATATTTGATCCGAATTTAAGGTATCACAAAAACAAGGGCATTTTACGTGATGTAGTCGTTTTTGCTAAGACGTGACCCTACATATCATGTCAAGGGGCTTTTATACAGGCATTTGTTACTGTAGGCCTGCTAGAAGCTCCGATTAACAACCGTACTTGTTAGTGCGGATCTAAAAGGGCTTCTACGGTGACTTCTTAGGCCTGCTTTCCATTGGCGCGTTTCCGTGCGCGGAAACGCTCGAAAGCATTGTTTGTTTCCGCCTCGTTGGTCACGGCGCGGAAAAAAACAATGCTTTCGAGCGTTTCCGCCCACGGAAACGCACCAATGGAAATCAGGCCTTATTCCGGACCAGGGGCGTGTTTCAGAAAGTGACTTTAGGCTAATGGTACCTTTAACCAAATGGAAAATGCATTGAATTTAATGGTACAATTAGCTTAAGGCACTTTATGAAACAGGTCCCAAAGCGTTAGTGCGGTTTAAGTCCGGATAAAAATGCTAGTGTGAACAGAGATGACGTAACACGTTTTACTCATTGGTCGTTACCATGGTTACATACTCCTTCATTAAGCTTATCAAAAGTAATTGTGTATGGAGAGGGATTGCTCCTAATGGGATGTTGTTTATCAGTCACTTTCCTTGATCAAAAGTGTTACATTTTTAATACAACACCCAGATTTTTAGATTGACGTATTAAATTATACTTCAGGCGCGACGCCTCTTTAAAGCCTCACAGTATTGAATTTTATGGTATTTTCAAAGTGTTAGGAGACTGCAGCTAGAGGTCTCATAGCCTCGTGATGCTTGCATGATACGTACTTCGAAAAATCAATGCTTAGTTTTCAGCATGGCATCGAAAAAAACAGCAGGCAGAGCTCTAATGTATTCACATACAGCATAGAACATTTTACACTACAATAACGTCGGAGGACGAAAGCATTTTTGAATTCGATACAGTGCGGCTTTAAACTTCTTTCAAGGTACAGACGTCGTTTTCGTACAGAACACAAGAAAACGTCTCCCTGTCCCCGCCATTGAGTCTTTCAGCATATGACGGTGGAATAAATTACGATCATTTAACTGGTTATGTCTTAACTATTAAGAAAGGAATAAAACTTCCAGAAGATATCATGCAGGCCTATCGCTTCAGAAATGGGTCGTACCGATTGGCTGTAACAGTGACGATCCCGAACCGAGGGGAGCACACGATGAGAACCCCTATCGTGTTCAGAAATTCACCTTTTCTCCTGTCATACGCGAACGGCTTGTTTGAGGGGTATGCCTCTGATAAGAACGTACACATCTGGTTTAAAGTGCCCGCTAGTGATAGTTGTCTACGCGATTCTGCTCTTATGGAACCACCATTTTATTATAACGGATACATTATGATACAATGTGAGAGGAATCCGCGTCGTCATCATAATACGGTGTACAGGGTTACCAACTCACCTAAGCGACCCAAAGAAATAGTTCTGAGAGATGGGATCGAAATACCGAAAAAACTTTGGATGATTTATTTCCGTATATCGTTTATTAATATCAATGACGCAATATGTTTGGCCGCCTCTCGATCGGCGGGAGCATTTATTGTGCTCTTTCTCCGAAAGGCGAGGTATAAACAAAATATTCAGAAAGCATTACCTGAACCGAAGTGCATACCGAGGTTGATTGAAGAAAAATTTTGGGTGAAGAGGTCTATATTCATGGTGTTATACTTTTGTTCCGATCAGCTTATAATACAAGGCTTCAGATTACGATGTCAGAAATCAGTGGTGAAGCAACACAAAATGTTTCAGAGGGTGGATGCAACAATTAATTTTCTCATTTCAAAAGATCACAGCAAGCATTTGTGGCTCGATAAACAAGGGAATTTTTTTATCGTGTTGGAGTCTCAGGTCGAGATATTCCGTGCAAATTAAAGGAGCACGGTATTGGATCGCTAATGCGGTATTTAACTGCCGACAGCATTCGGAATTTCCCGAAGGCAACTGCTCGGCAATTTCCGTGATAACTGCATTTCCACTCGGACACAATTCCAAGGCAGCCATCTTGAATGCGCAACGATTTCAACGCGTTTGTGAGGGTTTGGATGCGGTTCGCCTCATCACACCTGCAGCACCCTGCGCATGAACTAAATACGTCACATAAACTCTGGTTGCCGTTACTGATCAATAATTGGCAGATTGGGTGAGATACCGGTAAGTTTATATATAATATGCCTCAACTTATCGAGCAAATTAGGTGAAACATTTGGATGGTGTTTGTAAACACAAAATTTCAGCCAGTCAGAATGCACGAACATTTATTTGTTGACATTCTGGAGAAATTTGTTTACATTTTCCCCGAATATTTGTCCCCTTTCAAATTCTATTTCTAAATCAAATTTTTTTCGATATCAATTCGCTTTAACAGGCCAAAATTCGGGGAAACAGTCCCACGCTCCTGACGCCGGCGGTCATGTGGGTTTGTTGATAAACAATATGGCTGCCTTGGACTTGTGTCCGAGGTGAAATGCACCCCCCCCCCAGTGGACAGATAAGCAGTTCGCCTCAGGTCATTCCGAATGTGCCGACGGAGAGAGAGCCACCTAGCGCAGCAATACGAATGCACCTAGTAAAGATGGTCAATTCGCCAACAGCGTAGTTAGTCCCTGGGTTGGAGAGTGGTGCGCTGGCGCCGGCGGTCGAGAAAAAGTGGCAATACCGCGGTCCTTAACTGGTTACCATGCAGGGGTCGTATGGAGAAAATATCTTACAGAGGTCGATTCTAATGCTGATGTTATCGGCCGACCTTGCCCAAGCCATTGGCCTACTACACAGTACTGCCGTGTCGTGTCATCTTAGTTTTAAAACAAAACTACATCATTTAGGACAGCTGGCTTTATTTAACCGTTCCATGTACAGTATTATCCGTATAACAGAAATGAAATAGGACCTCTTGTACTAACAGCGTGCCACATTGCGGATTACCCGTAGTTCATCTCGACGGCAAACGTGCACTGACCAGTTACCCACCAATTCCCCCAGCTTCTATCCAAACGACAGTGCCTCGAGCAACATTCCTCATTTTTCTTACAGTATCCATAACTTCCCAAACACCTGAAAGAAAACAAGCAAATATAAAACACGGCTACCTCCTACCCAGACTGGTACCCGGTCCAAACTATTTTACATCCGGCTTTTGGATATGTTAGGACCGGACGTGCCTATCGCGTTCGTGAATCTGATTGGCCGGTGCTGGCGCAGGTGGTTAGTATATCAACCCCTTCGTGACTGGTGGATTTCCTTGGTCAAAACAAAAATAGATAAGAGAGGAGGTCACCTTCTAACTGCATTCCGGTACGTCAGCCGTATTGAGAATTAAATAAATTGACATAATTTACATCAACTTTCCAAGTGGAGACGGCCCAGTCCTGACCAAGAAAAACAACGCTCGCTTGTGACCTTGAGCAAGTCACTTTGCCTCACTTGCTTCACCCCACCCATGTGTAAAAGGGGTACCTGGCTGGTAGTGATGGTCTTTGGTCTCTCTAGAGTCCATTTCAATGGTGCCGCTTAATCCGTAAATGTATTGTTGGGGGATATCACATATCGGGGACATTAGATTCTACTACACCGGTCCTACCAAACAAGCCACGTTCGACTGCAGCGCGCAAGTTCTAGTTCGAAATTACTAGCGTGCTCGAAAATTTACTCGCGCCAACACCGGCCTGGCACGACAGCGTTTTTTTTACCGGAAGTTCTCCAAAGTCGGGCCTGTCGCGCTAATTTTACATGTAGGCCTAGTTGGAGATTGTAACCTACTGACTATTTGATTTCATACTTGCCTCTTGGTTCTTTGTTTTAGAAACGCATCTGTAACATAAGAAATAGGAATATGAAGATGTAAGATGGCTTGAATGCTAAGACAAGCTTATGATGGAACCCTTTCCAAACCTACTCATAGCTGTATCAGGCCCAGGGGTGGATACAGAGGCGGTGTTTTTTTTTTGGGGGGGGGGGTGGACCCCCGTCGGCGACCAAAGATAACATTTCTTTTTCTCTGAACATCAAACATCTCGCTTGTAGCGTAGTGCCTGCCCGTGTCTTTGATGTTGTATCGTTGCATCGATGATTCGACGAAATTCTCTTCCACTGCTTGGGAAAACTGTTGCCTACTATTATACTGGTAGGCCTAGGCTAGTGCATTGTGTAGGCCTATGCTTTCACTAGTTTCGAAATGTCTAAGAGGTGTGGCATCGGGCTGGCTGGTAAGAACAGGAAGATGACACTGTTCAAAAAATTGTTTGTATAAGACTTTCTCAACATCAGATGCAAGGAAATCGTGTCCCAGACCCCCCCCCCGCCCATTCGGCGCCGACGAGACACGCAGCGAAGAGAAGGCACAAGAGAGTCTTGGTGCCCCTACCTTCAGAACCCACCCCTCGAGATAATCCTGGATCCGCCCCTGAGGCCAGGGAATATGGGTTGGTGGGTGGAGGGGCGGGGGTAGCGCTTTCGTAAGATAGATTTGCATTGTGGGCTTTAGATCCATGGTTTGAGGAGCCTGATAGCCGAGTGGTTATCACGTCCGCTCAGCAAGCGGCAGGTCCCGGGTTCGAATCCAGCCCGGGCCATATGGGATTTCATTCCCAGCTCTTCACGTCCGTCGTATGGGACAGTAAGCCGTGGTGCCTTGTACCTTGTTTCTTTGCAAGGGCAAGTAAAAGACCCCATCCAAGTGAGGAACATGAGTAGCTTGAGATGGCCTCCTCCGTACTTACCAGGGCCAATAATGCTATGGCCTCGGCCCTCACGGAAAAAAATACAAATGGTCGGGATTCCGGAGCTGCCGACAAGTGTCTCGAAACTTAGTAAACATGTATGAGACCATAATGTATTACAAATGAAGGGACTGTCGAATAACCAAAATCAACAGTAAAGAAATTCCCGATTGAAGTAAGTGGGGGGGGGGGCTTTATAATCGCAACTGATATATATACAATGTACTCCTTACCTGCCGCATCGTCATCATCGGGCGTGGCACTGGCGACTTTGCAGATAATTAGCATGAAAAGGCAAAAAGTGATTGCTTGCCTCATCTTGGGACCCTGTGGGGTGAAGCGTGGAAGAATTAAATGTACATATCCCAATGAGCAAGCCCATATGGGCCACACATGAGCCCCATATAATTGAACATGGGCCCCATGTGGGCATGCACCCAAGAACCATATGGGTCCCATATTTTTTGCCCAGATACATATGGCGCCCATCTGGGAAATTATCCTAGCCATACTACCATATGGGCCCCACATGTACCTGGGCAAAATGTACCATATGGGACGTACCATATGGGGACCCATATGGTCCTTGGGTGCAGAATCCTGTAGGGCCCATATGGGATCACCCTCTAAGTGACTCCAGGACGAGTCATCTCTGTCCGAAGGGGGAGATGGTGCATTGAACCCCTTGCAGCTACTATATGGCACGGCTTAACCCGCCGGCCATGGAGGATTTTTTTATGGGGGGAAACTAGCTCAAAAACAACTTCAAGATGGATATCCTTTCTTCTGGTATATTTCCAATTCGTCGTTCAAAATACAGCATTTATATGCATGGGTATAGTAGTCACAGATTGGCAAGTCCAAATCTGGTGTTTGCAGGCTGGAGTCCAAGACCCGAATACCATATACAAAGTTACGACTTTAGCAAGAAGGCTTCTGCCTTGACAACAAGATTACAACCATGACAACTGAACAACAAATACAAACTAAAAGACAATGAGCGAACCACAACGAAGTGAAACTTGTCCGTAGATAAAAAGGCTAATTTGTCAAACAAAGCATTGCTAATTCCGGATGTCCAGCTCATCCATTACAAAGGGGTTCGAACTTGTTCAAGCGTAGTAATTACACCACCATAAAAGTATCACAACGCGTCAAACTTTTCAAGTGATGAAATGAATGTTGACCATTTTTACTGTGCAACACTGGTCTGCTGCCTTTTGCAGCCGCTCCGCTATAGACCCACACCGCGGACAGAGGACCAGCATGAAAATGCATCAAAATAATCTCGTCATTTTGCTCCAAAATCGTCCAAAAACACCACGCCGATTATGTTATTCAAAATTGCGTACCAGCAGACACACTTCCATGCCAAAGAAAAAGGAAAAGGACAATCGACCCACTTTCAAAAGTGTGATGATTTTAGTGGTGAGAATGCCCTCAAGGCCAGCTCACCAAAATGCCCTCAAGGCCAACTCACCAATAAAAAGAATAGGGAGCGCCAGATAATTTTTGATCAATAGGTGGCTCCACTGTACTATAAGGCATAAGTCTTGCCTGAATTAATATGTCACAGTATAGAAAATGGATTGTATCCAAGCTAAAAACGTTATCAAGCAGTGGGCTTCCTTATCTGGCCGAAAAGGGGATCTGATAGAAAGGTAAATCCATTAACTAATAGCATCGAGTAAAAAAGTGAATTTCTGTGTGTATTACATAGTTAGTTGATGAAATCAATTTACACAAGTTCAATGACATCAATTTACACAAGTTTAATGACATGTTAATGAACGATAATCATGATATCATAATTCAGAAGGTAAGGGGAGGTGTGGTCTAGTGGGTTAGTGAGAGGGTTCCGGGTTCGATTATAAGGAGACAAGAGATGAGAATAAAAAAGGGTTGGAAAAAAATTCCCCATTAAAAATAACTCGGACTTGAATATTCTGATTTGTAAACATATAAGATTCTTTTCGCTATAGACACTAATCATTTCTGATGTTGGTACAGTTGGTCTGCAATTGTGAGCGAGAATATTATGATACTAATAGTTTTTTATGAAAAACCAAATAAATGATAAAACATAAAACACTATTTACAGAAAATTTTGTTGAACATCTACTAAACTTCACTGTTTTCAAGCGATTTTAAGAGGCAGGCGCGGATCCAGGGGAGGTGCGGATAAAGGCGGGGGGGGGGGGGCGCACTGGGGTGGGCACCCCTTTTGGCCAATAAATCTGTAACATCGAATGTGAAATTCTGGAATTTGGAGCAAATCATTGAAATTCGCAGCAGATTTCAATGATCCTAGCACAGGGCGCACCTCTTATACCAAATCCTGGATACTCCCCTGCGTGGTGTCCTATTAAGCGAAATAATGCTAAATAAACTCTATCGCTCCAATAGAGCGCAGCACCTGACGGGTAGCTAGCTAGGCCTTCAGCGTCACGACGTCCCGTGCCCCATTCTGAACGCCATGACGTCACTCGAAAAACCTCCACTTGTTTCAGCGATCATGACGTCGTCTCAAGTCAAGATGTCGTGGAATGAGTACGGGACGTCGTGACGCTGTAGTTACCCGTCAGGTGCTGCGCTCTTTTGGAGTGATATCGTCTATTGACACCCTATAATGTCCCACCACACACGGACACCTCTGAATCTGTGTGTGTGTGGGGGGGGGGCTGTTTTATTTCACCCCTTGGGGCACCATTGAGACAACACATGGTCCACCTAAGAAACACCCTTCATCCTGTACGTGGTGTTTTCTTGAGTGTCCCTGCGGTGTCAGGCCTCAAGGGTGTTTCTAGGGTGAATTAATGAATACTTTTGGTCCCGCATAGTTGTTTCGTATTTGGGTCCTTGATTGTGACCCTCCATTTCATTCTGATGGCATCATTTTGGGGGGTGCCTGTGACCCCATTCTCGTTTTTGCAACTAGGGACTGAGCAATAATCAGGTATTATTCTACTCTGCTGTGGTTGAGCACACGATGTGTGCAGTGAACTTATGCCTGATAGTACAGTGTTGCCACATATGAGCAGGATGATAGACTATTAACTGGTGCTCCCCGTTCAAATCATTGGAATCAAAACATGATGAAATGCCAATTGAGCCTGCGAAAATTTGAATCAGCTCCTATATTCAGTTTTTGAATTATTTGGCAAAATGTACACTGCAGGCCAAAGTTTGGGGGCGCCCACTGACTATTTTAGAAAAAAAATATCTATATGTGGTTTGTTTTACAATTTATTGTGTAGGAAGGGACAAAAGTATTTTCAAAAGATGCGACTAATTAGTTATCCAAAGGAATTTCAAAACAATGGACATTTAAAGCCATTTCACGCTACACTTTACTTTGATTACATTAGCCCCTTCGGCCTAAATAACTGATACACATACACATTATTGGCTTCTGCTCCTGTAATTTTTAAAATTAGGTTCCTGGCAATGACCCCAGATGATTTAAAGCATTCAAAATATTCTTTTTAATTTTTACACATTTGCCCTGAAGTGGCCAATCGAGCTTCGAGCTTATTCAATCGATTTTTTTAAAATCTGCATAAGGGACACACTCCGCGTGAATATTTACCCTGGAGGAGTACTGTGTATATTTATAGATCGCGGTATGCAGGGCTGGCCTAATACATTCGTTTCACAGTAGCTCACGCGGAGTGTGTCCCTTATGGTGGGTGCCCCCCCCCAACTTTTGGCCTGTAGCGTATGTACAGTCGATGTACAGGAAGTTTACAGAAGGTTTAATTGTGGACCTATATAACCCAGAAGCAAAGCTGGCTGATTTCTTGATCGCACCATGGAGGTCTTTCCCCGCAACACTGATGATATCATTCTCTATACGTCCTATTTGTTCCCTTTTCGGAGGAAATGTTGTGTTCAAATCACGAACAGCTTTGCTAATTGCTTCCATTATGTCCATAGTACAGATTTGCAGAGATCACCTGACCGACGCTAGTCATGCCCAAAGCAGCATCACAAAAGTTCTGACGTTGCAGCCAGACGCCCGGTCTCCCAACGGAGGGTCTGGCTGCGCGAGACTAGAAGTCCGATAATGCGAGCACCGAAAGCACGAGCCACCAGCAGTTTTGAACACCGTGGGAATATTAGAACGGAAATTCTTGGACAGTCGAAAATTGTAGGGTTTGGTGAAAAAAAAATCGCAGACCTATGCCGCTACATTGGAATGGAACTAGAGGCTTGATGGCCTGTTTCATAAAATGACTGTAAGCTATTGGTACCATTAACTCAATGCATTTTTCCATTTGGTTGAAGGTACCATTAAAGGACCACAGTATTGCTTCCCAATCCTGCGTCACACCTATCCGCGTTAAGGGAGACCTCTATTTACGACTTGGTAAACTACGCATGCTACTACCTGCATTGTAGTGTAATCATACATTCTCCAACACTGGGGCGAAAGGCTTAACTACAGTATTGGAGAACGGGTACGGTGGCGCCGGCTGTCGACAGAAAGTGGCAATACCGTGGTGCTTTAACTAAAAGTCACTTAAAGAAGCAGGCCCCTGGATAGCTACGCTGGGCTGTCACAGAGTTTCAAGCTCATTCGGTAGATCTGGTGTCTTTTTTCGTGTTATGAGCATTCCGACCCCAAAATTGCTTTACTTTAGACTCTGTGATAACCCCTCCAAATGCCCGTGGTCAGACCCTTGGGCCTCCAGTTAAATCGTTCTTACCAAAATGATCGTCAATACTGCGCGGCCCAGGGACCTAGATCAATGAGAGTAAACAATGTTTACGGGCAAGAAACTAGAAAACAAATTTTGTATGACGGAATAGAGCCTTCTTTCTGGATTACAGCCAAATAAACCATTACGGAATTCAGTACGATCTTTGAGGGATATAGCATTTGGAAATGTAGTAGTCCTGACGATCTCTGAAGTCAGAAAAAAGTGACTTGAAGATCTGAGATCAGCACATTTCCTGTACTCTTTCCGAATAAGGAAATCGGTATCAGGGGAGTTGGTAACTGAGAGATGAATAAGTAACTGGGTGGCAAAGGGTTAATATTGAGTTCAATTTCGATGCGTGACTCGGGGATAAATTGAAAAAAATGAAATCAGCGCATTTCCTGCACTCGTTCCTAATAAGGAACCAACTGGTGATTTAATGACGCAGAATAAGTATACGGGTGGCAATGCCTTGTCACAGTCCACAGATTGTATTATGATCTTTAAAATGCAGAGATCAGAGGCAAATTTAGTAATTAAAGGTGGGCGGCTAATCAATTCTGTCATGACTCAGTTCGCCAGAATTCCATGCGAGATAGAGTCAATTCCAAGTGTAAACAAAGAACATGTGTTGTTCACAGTTTACCGCCTAAAAACAGATTATACCACCCTACACACCCGAGACGGAAGAGCCATCATGACGTCACGGTGTACCTTAGCTGATTTTACCGCATTGGTAGCCGGAGTCCTTTCCAAGTATTGATCCGCGTATCATACCCAGCAAACCTGACAACGAGACATAAATATCGCGATAGTCCAGATAATATATCAAATCACAACGAATAGTGAAAAGGCACACACTGAGAAAATAAGTTGGGACTATACAGGGTGGCAAAAAAACGCAACAGCATACTTCTACTAAACTTGCACTTACATCATCGGTACGTATGGATGGGGAAATTTGTTAGGAGTAAAATGAGACCAAGATTGTCCGATTCGGTTCAGTAGATTTGATTCTAGAGCCATTTCTGTGAAGCAGAGTCAGGCCCAGTTAATAAATACCTGGAGATAAAACTCTGACGTTGTTTTGAATTGCAAATTACATCAAGTCAGGTAAAAGGGTTCTAAGTGCTATGTAATAATGAATGGTGAAAGTAAAAGTGTGTATGTGACCAGTACGGGGCGCAGTTATGGCCCAGCCTCACTGTCTTTGTGTATTCATCACAATCAGTGCGAGGAATTGATTGGCAAGTCATGCAATGAGACATGCTGACTTTGCCTCACAAACTGGCTCTAGAACCAAAACAACTGAACCGAATCGGACAAACGTGGTCTCATTTTGCTTCTAAAGACGGTGACAGGGTAGGGTTTTTTTCACTTGGCAAGTGCGCGCACATGAGCACATTCCCTAAACCCGCAGTTATCTATGATTGGTTGGTTGGTCCACGTAGGCGTGGATTCGTAACAATAACAATTGTGCCATGCAGTATTCCAGTGTTCATGAATAACTGGACAAGCCTCGTCGACCACGAAAGCCTGAAATAGAATGTCATGCCCCCTATATGAGATGCGCCCCAACTCTGACGGAATGAGGGCCAGCAGGGCACTGACAGACAGAACATCTGGCATGAGATGCCCCCCTGTGGGGGGGTATCTCATATCGGGGCCATTACATTCTACAACACCGGCAATCTCACAAATTTTCAGTTTAGTGAGCTATTCGCGTCGACGACAGTACAGTTTCCTAAGCCGCGGTTCATTTGTGCGAATAGGTCGCTTCAAAGACGAAACCGTTCAGACAGTTTCCGCATTGTCGTCACTTGCGCGAGAGCATATAAACACAATAGGGCGAGCAAGTAGCTTCATAACATTAGGTTTTTTTCATGGAGCACTGCTCTCCCAAGCGCATGCTTTCTACACAATTCATATTAAAAAAAGGGGTGGACTGAATGAATGATTGACAGTACACCGCTGATGTTTCATTGGCTGGGAATTTACTAACCTGGTTCCCTGTTCTCCGACGGTGGCACTGACTATTCATGCTCCGATACGAAGCGCCACTGTCGGACGCCCAAGGAAACAGGTTAGAAATTACCAGCACATTGCCGGCGAACAGTGGGCATCGCTGGTCAATAGCGCACAGGTGTTGAATGAGTGAGCACATAACCTTTTGTCACCTTAATAATAGGGGCACAAGAAGCGCAGTCCAAAGCAAGCAAAGAGCATAAGTATTCAATTGTGGCGCATAAGCCTTTTGTCATTTAACGCGCATTGGGTGATTAGAGCATAGCGTCTATTGTGAGCGTTAATTGGCGCACAGCGCGGAGCACTTCATGTGCGCTCTGAACTGGATTGCTTAGTGTATGTCAACAGACTCTGTTTTTCTTTGTCGACAGAATAAAACTAGGCGTACTGGCGGCAAATCTCAATGCGGTAGGGGTGTTTTTAAAGTCGACTGACCCGACTGAATGAGGATGTACTATTTTGTACTTTATCCTCTGCTAGGCAATAAATGGTCCACTCGTAACTCAATTCTACGGATGCAACAGATTTTATCTGGTCGTTGATTCTCGTCCCGGGATTCTCGTATAGCATGTGCAGGGCCTACACATCGTGTCTTTCTTTATTTGTTTCGACAACAACTTAACTTCACAAGCTAACACCAGGCGGCAGCAGCTCCTGGTCAAGCCGGGCAAGAGCGGTACCATAGGCTACAGACGAGTCCAACAGCGTTGGGTCAGTCGACTTTAAAAACACCCCTATTACCGCATTGAGATACACGCCTCCTAATCGTAAGCAGCCAATCAGACAACGGCCCAGGAATGGGCAGGTGGTAAACTCTACTACGAAAACACCTTATTATCATATGAATACCGATGAAGCATGCGCCTGGGAGAGCAGTGCTCTGTGAAAAAACCCTATTAGACCATCGAGACCGTGTCCCATTGTCGCCATTTGCGCGAGCATATAAATACAATGGGGCGAGCAAGTAGCTTCATAACATTGGACCATCGAGACCGTGTCCCATTGTCGCCATTTGCGCGCGAGTAAATAGTGAGCTTAAGAAACCATACGTTAACATTAACGCTAACGTTAATGACATCATTTTGACGTCACGTCGAATGAATGTTGCATTTCTTCTAGTGGTGACGTCATTTTGACGTAATTAGCGTTAGCGTTTGGTTTCTTAAACTCACTAATGTATACAATGGCCGAGTAAGCACTCGAGACCGTCAAGACTATTTCCAATTCGCTGCGCCCGTCATGGCGAGGAAAAACGACAAACTTCTCGAACTGACTTGGAAAATGTTGACACTCCATGGGGGAATTCGTACAGTTTTTGTATGGGAGTGGTGTCCTACTATGTATAAGTTGCGGTCAGACTTGCATCTCAAAACGGTGTTCAGATTAAAGGCGCCCCAATATTAATAATACGCTTCAAAAGCGTTTTACTCGATCCACGTTTATAACCAAATCTGGATTGAGTGAACATTTCTGGGCGCATACGGGGATGATTTTAGTCCTTTTATAACCCTATTCAATACCACTACAGCCATTAATTCAATAACAGCTACTACACAGACCCTTTCCGCATTGGTTATATGCATCAGTGCCAATGACCAGCATGAATGCCTCAAGCCTATTGGCCAGATGAAGACAACAGGCGCTATGACTGACAGGCTTAATCAACATATCAATAGAAATCTACGGTCCTTGCTCGCGTCTATCTGCTAAGTAAAAAAAGCCTACTGGTTCGTATACGATCCGGTCCGCTGCTCCGCTTGAATCACTTTCTACTCATTTCCTTTTGATGTGACAGACTGGTGCGTATCCGACCCGACACGGCACGTTATCCCGCACCGAATCAATCGGATGGGCGATTTTTACGGACTGCGGATACACAACGCTGACCTTTTATGGACATTATTCCTATTATTTCTATTATTCTGAGTCGGACGAATCGCTTCCTTCTTGATAGGCAACAATGGCTAAAATGACCGTGTGCTGTAGACTTGTCGCACAAGTCTGTCACGGCTCTCCGTTTTTTGCTGTGTCGGACATGTGCTGGACGGATACGTATCGCACACGGAACGGACCAGTCTGTCACCGCCTTAAGAAGATTCTCCATCCATCCATACCAATTATGTGGGTGCTGGTTGAGTGGAAGTATGCGGTTGCGTTTTTTGGCCACCCTGTATATTTAGTGTATTTTTCTCATGCGAGTAGGCATCCAGCGCATTTCCCCATGATAAATTTTGCCGCGGTTAGGTCGTCAAGCAAGAAGTGACCGATTATGGAGGTCCTGTTTGGCACTACTTTATCATAATGAAAAATGCATAGTTGGCTCGGAGAGAGAAGAGTAAAAGAATAAAAAGAGAAAATGAGTAAAAGTAAAAGCTGCGCTGGCTAAATACCAGCGTAGCTAAAAAGAAGGAACGTTTAGGAATTTGGAGAGAATAGTTAGTAGGAGTTTTTAGGAATTTTTACGAATTTCCTGGGTCCTCAAAAATAAGTAGGCAAATTTAGGAATTATAGCGTCACCAACATGCATGCTTTTTGGTTGCTCCAGCCATCATCGCTTTCGTCCTCCCCCCCCCCCCAAAGGTGACATGAAGAAGTTCCTGCGCAAAACACATTTGGCCTTTACGGTCGAAATGGCAGCCATTTTGAAATAGGCAATGCATCGCGTATGTGTCTAAACTGCACTGAACGTCGTGGCGAAACGAAAGGGGTTTTGAGAAAGCATAGTCATATCCATCACAACTGTAGAACATAAAGCTGTCAATTAATCTGAACTGCCGAAGGATCAAGTTAAAAATTAAGTGAATTACCTTCTTTTGAAACATCTTAGCTCGCGGATACCTGACAGCTTCGTGTTTCTCCATGCATGTCCCTTGCTTGTCACTCATCTGACACACAAGGCTGCCATGTTTTTGAATCGTTGCGAACGTCGTACAGTTCACGACTAGGAGGCAGGCAGCAGTACAAGAAATACGCGACTTTTCTTCTCCATCATACAAAGATGGTGACCGTAAACTCCAATCTGCCACGATAATTTGGTAAATAGTAAATTTCATCAGGAAGCCGAAAAAAATCGCATGTGGAGGTTGGCCTACACCGTGGCAGCCCTCGGGTTTGACACTGGGTGGCTATTTCGAATCTCTATAGCCATATTTGTGAACATTTGGGCGACCATCAGTGACGTCCCAGCGACAATCTCGCGACCTAAAGAAGGAAATTGAAATCTAGCGTCTAACGAGTAATCGGTTGTGGGCGTACGTTTTGTGCTGAGCAGTAAAGGGAAATGGTAACAAGATTGTAAGAAGTAGGCGTAGTCCTATCTTTGACAAGATGATAACTTGATTATGGCTGTCTGTGACCATATGATAGGAACCCGTGATGAAAATGTAGAAAGAGTGTCTTCTTGAGAACCGACGACTGGTCGCAGACGAAGTAATGATGTAATCAGTCAATACTGTGTATATTTGTGTTAATTGAAAGTGACGAGGTTGAGTATTGATTGCCAAATCGAGCGACGTTTTGTCCTGTCATTTCTTACACAAAAACTATATGTCTGATAAATTATTTGCTGTCGCATTAGTACAATGGTCCTTTAGCGTCCTTTGGCCTGGGCGTGTTCAGCCCCCCCCCCCCCAAAAAAAGTCGAACAGGCATTGTAAAGTGACTTAAACTAATGCTACATTTAACCAAATGGAAAATGCATTGAAACAAGATAACACAGTAAATATCGTATGGTTCCCGATGTACAGGTACTTCAACCGGTACATGAACGATACATTGATAGAGATCAAGATACGATAAACAGCAGATACACTGATAGAGATTAGATACATTGATAGAGATGAGGATAAATTGACAGAGATCAGGATACATTGATTGATGGATAACGATGAGGCCCATAGAATTTGATCCCCTGCCAATAACTCATTGCTGGTGTTGAGCGCTGACCTGACAGCTGCCACACAACATGAGCTCCTGCTAAAAGTGACTTTTTCAGCCTGTTTATGATTGTTTTTTGCTTCAAGAGACTGGACATGGTGTGTTTTGAATTCGGGAGGATCCTTTTTACCGCTTTATGTCAATGTTTGCTAGCTTTGGGACCTTTGAGGTGGTGTTGCCTGAATTTTGCCCCAGACCAAAGGATTCGACCTACGGCCATGTCTGTCCCTGTTCATTCTTATACATATACAAGCGAGGAGCTTAGGACAATCAATTTCCAGGGTGGAGTTGATTTTAGGTTTTACCCACCAGTGGAATTGGAAAGGAATGACTCACTTGGCCGACCACTCACGAAACATGTCAGGGGCTCTAGGGCTGGCAGTCATTCAAATCGGATTGAATGCAGGAATTATAGTGTGGTCAAACCTGGTCAGATTTCTACTGTGACCACATTTCAGAGGAAGGCGAGCAAAATCTGTCCTGGTGCAAACAGTGACCATCTTATACCCATTCCCCAAACACAAAAAACTCAAGCCTCATCAATCTCGTGCGGCTTGAAAATTGGTCTTTTTAACGCTCGCTCAGTATGTAACAAAGCTATCGAAATCAACGAATTAGTACGTGACCAAAGCATCGATATCTTGCTTCTAACTGAAACATGGCTACACGACGAAACGATTCGCTCGAATGGGACTGTCTTGGACGAATTAGTCCCCGATGGATACTGTATTACCCACAGTCCACGGAACGCCGGCCGTGGCGGTGGAGTCGCTTGTATCTACAGGGAATCTCTCCGAATGGTGTCCGGTGACAAGAAATCAAACAGGCGGCTAAACTCATTTGAGTTTATTGAGTGTGCCTTCGGTACCGTTCAGGGGCCTCTTCGTTTCATTGTTGTGTACCGCCCACCAAGTTTTAGTGCACCCGTGTTTCTTGACGAGTTCGGTGATCTTCTTGCCGATTGCACTATGTCGCTGTCAGTACCAACGATTGTTGCAGGTGACATTAACTTCCACTGGGAGAAGCAGGAGGAACTAAACGTTAAACGCCTTATCGACGCCTTCAGAGACACTGGACTGGTGCAAATTGTTGATCGACCCACCCACAAAAAGGGCCACATCCTGGATTTGATGGCGATCCCACGTGCGGTCCTCGCCAACTCCCCATCGCCCAATGTTGGCTTGGAGGTATTCGACACAACCCTGTCCGATCATTTCCTGGTTACGTACATGTTGCCTTCTTTTGTCAAGCCGTCAGCTACTGTAACGACGACACCCGTAAATGCACGGAATATAAAGTCCATCAACACCGCTAACTTTGTCAGTGACGTCGCGCAGGGCTTGGCTGTCTCGCCAGCCTCTGCGGCCGAGTCGGTCAATGCCATGTCGGAATACCTTAATGATACTCTGGCGTCTTTACTTGACATGCACGCCCCAGAAAGGTCATTCACTCCGAAACGTCGCAAACCTGACCCGTGGATGACAAAGGAGGTCCTGGCAGCACGCGCGGTCCGTAGGCGGATGGAAGCCAGATGGCGTTCCACGGGCCTGACGGTCCACCGCGAGATGTTCCAAACCCAGGTGAAATGTGTCAATGCAAAAATCGTTGAGGCCAAACAGAACTTTTATTCTGACAAATTAGTCAACGCCAAGTCCTCACAGAAGGCTCTGTTCAATTCATTCACCCAGCTGACGCAAAGACACTCGGGAAGTAATGAAACTCCAAAGTCGATCACAGAGTCACAACTCCCTGATGAGTTTGCCAGGTTTTTCGATAAGAAAATCAATGTGATTCGTAAAGAACTGGATCGTGTGCCGACAGACTCTCGACCTGAACTCAATCCTTCTTTACCGTTGTTGTCCTCATTTCAACCAACTAACATCAATGAACTTGACAGAATCATTAGATCAACACCTGTAAAAACTTCACTGCTTGATCCGTTACCAACATGTTTGTTGAAGGAGACACTACCCACTCTGTTACCAACTCTTGTTAATCTCATAAACATGTCACTGTCAACAGGACAGTTTCCTGACAACATGAAACTAGCTGTCATCACACCATTGCTCAAAAGCCAGTCTGCCGACAAGGATAACTTGAAAAGCTACAGACCGGTATCCAACCTGTCGTATTTTTCTAAGCTTTTGGAAAGGGTGGTGGCAGCTAGGCTTCATAAGCACTTAACTGAGAATAACCTGTATGCTCCCAACCAGTCTGCGTACAGGCCTGGTCACAGTGTGGAGAGTGCTTTACTGTCTATTACTGATAGTGTGTTGAACAGCTTTGACAGGAATGAAGGTGTCCTCATGGTTTTGCTGGATCTGTCGGCGGCGTTCGATACGATTGATCATGAAATTTTGATCTCTCGTCTCCGCGATGTATTTGGTATCCATGGCTCAGCCCTCGCCTGGTTTCAATCATACTTATCCAATCGTCATTTTAATGTTAAGGTCGGTTCTAAACTGTCAGACCAGCATGATTTGAAGTACGGTGTGCCACAGGGTAGCGTTTTAGGACCTATTTTATTCTCATGTTATACCTATCCTCTTGCAAAGATCACCAGTGACCATGACATCTGTAGCCACTTTTACGCCGATGACAACCAGCAATGGCAGCCTTTTAATCCTAGGTGCACTGAATCTCTTGTCACCGCTGTAACCCGCCTAGAGAATTGTATCAGTGAAGTTAGAACTTG